>BQNB010030666.1:0-54670 GCA_026074375.1 Tanacetum coccineum | reverse complement strand
GCTGTTGATATGTCTAGGAAAACATGATTGTGTAGAAAGGATACCATCGGGTAACAGTCTTCATACTACCTTGCCCCTTGTATAAT
The DNA here is from genome assembly GCA_026074375.1 of Tanacetum coccineum. NCBI lineage: Eukaryota > Viridiplantae > Streptophyta > Magnoliopsida > Asterales > Asteraceae > Tanacetum > Tanacetum coccineum. Next base: position 54,584 of record BQNB010030666.1, on the reverse strand, counting down.
TGATCCACTTTTAATATATTTCACATGCATTTAATATACTCTTAGGGGCCTTATAATAGTCTTCATACTACCTTACTTGTACGTTGCCTTAATGGAATATTAAATAGACGGCGGGTTTGTGTAATTCGTTCATGACTTAGGAAATAATTGCATAGATCATCACAAGTGTGACAAAGCAACAACAGTAGGAGAAGCAATCTAGAGAGTAATACATGATTAAATAAACACAGTCTTTTATTATATTGTTATCACCAGTAGCGTAGTATATATTTTTAGTTTAATAGCTAAACCAACCACCTCTCTAATATATGATTTTACCTGCTTTTATAAAATACAAAAACACAAAAAGAATCTTCCCTCAACCTCTAGAATTCTGTTAGACCGTGATTAAGCCTTCCCAACCTATTCCCCTAGAGAACGATAACAACCCCCGAGTCTTGACTATACTACTACTACTACAACGGTTAGGTACTCTGCCTAAGGAGTCGTAAAACTTCATGTAGAAGTCTTACGACGACCGCATCAAGTTTTTGGCGCCGCTGCATGGGGAATAGTTAGGTATTCATTATAGTTTAGCTTAGTTCTACTTGCTTGAATCCTTTCGAGTAAGATTTAAATTCCGCACATTAGCTTTCTTGTAGTCTATTTTTTCTTCGTGTTATTTGTTTCGTAACCCATTCTCGTCAACCACCATGGGAGACAAGAATCCTCTCCGCACTCTAGGAGACTACTCCAAACCGAGCTATGAGGGCTATAGGAATACCATTGAGCTCCCCGAAGGGAACAACGTGGTACCTCTTCGATCTGACACCATCCGGTTGGTGCAAAACAAATGCTCATTCCACGGACTTCGGTCTGAGGGTCCAAACCAACACCTCAAGAATTTCCTTAAGCTTGTGGACTCACTTGACCTTGACGGTGAAAATAGGGAAAGAACGCGCCTGCGGTTATTTCAATTTTCCCTTCGCGATCAAGCTAGGAATTAGCTTGAATGTCTTCCAGCAGGATCTATCACCACATGAGAGGATCTTACTACCCGATTCCTTGCTCAATTCTTTCCACCGAGAAGGACCGCAAAACTCAATGATATCCTGATGTTCCAACAACATCATGGAGAATCTCTATTTGAAGCATGGACTCGTTTCAAGGACTTACTCCAAAAAGTCCCTCATTATTGCATCGATCGTTGGCTTCAAATCCAAATCTTTTATGACCATGTCTCATTTCATCTTAAGTGCGAGATTGACCATGCCGCCGGCGGCAAACTCTACAATAAGAACGCCGACGAATATTGGGAAATCATTGAGAACCTCGCTCTCTACGATCATGAGGGCTGGAATGACACGAAAGAATTTGTCAAGTCGGTCAAGGCTATTTCTACACCTCAAGGCATCTCAAAAACACCTAACCGAAGACTTCTTGAGCTTGAAGACCAGATTAACTTCTTACTAAAGGGATCGCGACCAACCCTTAGGAGCTCAACACACATCATTCATGCTTATGCTGATGCAGTCTATTCCAACCCTCGCTTGCATGACCCCAAAATGAACCACCAAAGCAGAACTCCTTCACTTTTTGTGAACGTACCGGTCTAAACCCTCAACCCTAAGCATTAGGAACCACTTTCGAGGCTCGAGTACGGGACTACATGGCAGCACAAACTGAACGAATGAAGAGATTTAAAAATGCCATTTTCAAGCAACGCGAGGAGATCAATGATAGAATTACTGAAATGTTTAGGCTTCTTAAAGAACTCATGACCAGCAGAGCTCCTGAAAAAGTATTGATAAGAGAAGAGGCTAAATTCCCCGTCACCAAGAACGTAAATTCTATTTCTCTCACAGGATGGGGAGAAGAAAGGAGCGTAAAAAAACTAAGTAAAACGGCGATATGACTTTGTAAAACCTTACCAAGACAGAAATGGAAATGTTCCAGTCAAGGAAGCCGATAAGGAGGATGAAGCTGGAGAACGAGACCAAACGAAAAGCTGGAAAGAAGAAACAACCGAGGCACCCTAGCTCTCAACCCGTTTGCTATTACTGAAGCATTAGGTCAATGAAAAACTATTGAGTGCTTGTGGGTATTCATAGGTTTAACAATCCTTATCGGGAGCACGTTTCGAAAAGGGGAAGACATTAAATTTATTCCCTAGGTGTTTATAAGCAATCTTTAGAAAAAGATAACAAGAAAAAGAGGATCATAGGAGGAAAACTTCGATATACCCTATAACATAGGAGGGCATGAAACACATATGAAACCCTAGTTGACCAAGGATCAGACGTGATGTGATGCCCTCGTTTTACCTACACAAAACTAACCGACGAGAGGCCTGCTGAGATGGACATTAGACTCTCGCTAGCTAGCCACTCGTATATCTACCCTTTAGGAATAGCTGAGGACATATTAGTTGAGGTTGCTGAGCATGTGTACCCCGTAGACTTTGTGATTTTGGATATAAAGGAAGACGAAAAGAGACCCTTCATCCTAGGAACACCATTCCTAAACAAGGCCAAGGTCGTAATTAAGTTCGATAAGGGCACCATAACTCTAAGATTTGGAAAGAGTAAGATAAGTTTCCATAGGATTACATTAGTCCCTCTTATCAAGATCAGAGAGATATTAACAACGACATAGATCCTATAGCCCCCACCATGACTGTAAATAGATTAGTATTGGTTATGGGAAGAAAGGATAATACTTCACTAGAGAGGGAGATAAAGTCGACAATGGAAGAGAAAAATTTCAAAGTAAGATCATGTCTTGTTAAAGTGGAGGTGAAATGGAAATGATTGGAGAAGTCACTGTAATGACGTGTGACTTCGAGTCATAGCTATAGGACACGTAAAATAAAGAAAAGCGCTTTTTGGGAGGCAACCCACTATTTACTTTCCCGCATATTAGGAGTGTCTTGTGTTTTAACTCTTTATTATTTGTTTTATTATGTTTGAATTAGTTTGTAATCATGCTTTGTTTGTTTGTAACTTCGTCTTATTTGCAATCAAAGGTATTTTGCAACAAAATAAGTGTAGGGAAAAATATACGGTTTAAAAATCCAATTCAAACATTTAAAAATAAATTATTTAGATTAATTCGCGCCAGTTTCAAGTAATATGATTGTAATGACTAACTCCAGGTTTTTATGCAGTGCTTTCTTCAGTTTTGACTTATAAAAATTACGTGCAGGAAATTTCTCATTAAAAACAAAAAAAGAAATTTTCACAGACGCTGGAGACGACGTCAGGATTTATCCTGACGGCATCGCGCCTCCAGCTATGTAAAAATTCAAATTTTTTCTAGTATTTCTGAAAAACAAATGTGCAACATTTAAAATATGAAATTCATTTGTAAACCTGCAGAAAAACCTATGATTATATCATTACTCTCATCCTATCTTTACTGCTTTTGTAGAGTCGAAACCCTAAAATCTTGTTGTATATGTATTTATCCTGCCGATTTTATGCTTGGTGTAGTTGTCTTTGTCTTTGATTACATGTTATATTTGATGAGAAGAAGCTTGGAAGTTCTTAGGAAGTTTCATTGGATAATTCTTGGAGGACGATTTAACCAGTTATCGCATGTTTCTTCTCCATTAATGAGCAAACCAGGGGAGTATTGGTTTCTTTTACTTGTTTTCTTTTCCTTTTAAGTATTTTACGGGTACTTATTTAGACAATTGGGGACATTGTACTAATTTATGTGTAGGGGAAAATAAGCCTTAGAACTATTCCTTAATTTCATTTGTTTGTTCCTTAAAATGATGGGTAATATATCGAAACATAGCAATAAAAGGTAATTTTGACCTATTTTTTTTATGACACATACAGACGAAAACCGAGTATTAATAGCATCTCATAGATAGGAATGTGTATGACTAGCACAAAAACCCTCAAAATTCCACCCAAAAAATGTGAGGTTCGCCTTTAGATCTATAGGAATTCAGGTATCCATTATTGATACCAAAGATAGTTTATACCTTTAGCTTGTTCGAGTTAAGGTTCGAATGCAGACACATGTGTCTATTCCGTCGTTACGGATGTGTATATATGATCTAGGTCGCCTTTTCTGGAACATTGGTATCGGTATTAAATTATATAAGTGTACCGGTAGTATATTAAATTCTAGAACTTATTTTTGTGATGCATCCCGAGACCGCATAGTGAGTATTAGGATTTGCTAGATAAGAGGCACTAGGATTAACCCATGTTTTAAACCTGTAACTGTTATGATGGTAACACCGATCATGTAACTATCCTACACCCTTGCCATGCAATCATCTTTAGTGCAGGATACCCCTGGTACAACCCTCCGAGCCTATCATTTTTCACGGTTCTTGTAATTTTCTGGTTAAGCCGGACTATTAATAAAGAGCATTGTCACCCTTAAACCAATCATTACACCCAAATCGCCTTAGCCTACGTTATATGTACTCGCTTTTAGTACATTATTGTTTTAGCCCAAGTTAATTATTTGAGTATACGGTTGCTAAGTCCTTATCCTTGTAAATACTGTTTTGGGACGATTGGAATTCATGGTAGTATTCATCTTATGAAAAATTAGGGAAGAAGTAATTTATTACTCCCAATAGAGCTCAATAAGCTCCATGTTATTTTGATCCACCTCAAATCGGGTCATTAGTTAGATTGTAAATAATCGAGTATGTAAAAGTTCAAATGTAGGGTGTATCTATAAACTCCCATGATGTATTATATGTTTAAGCAATGGCAGGGCAAAAGTGTACGCAAAAAATGTATATAAAAAAAAGTAAAAAAAACATACGGGCTGCCATTTGCTTATGTTTATATTAGAGTCAAGAAAAGAAAAAGAAAGAGATTTGTGTAGAGTTTTGTAGAGTTTGTATATTTTGTCCGAGTCTTGGCGTAGCAACCAAACCAACGTGTATTCGTATAAATAATTAGTTAACCCTTCCACTCTAAATTCACCTAAAATCACCACCCAAATGTATCCCATCCGTTTCCGTCTCCCATTATTTGTTATCTTACACCTAACCCTCACAATACATTTTAATGGACCCTCTTAGATAAGTAATGAATAAATCCTTGCGCCCAGGGTGGAGGTTGTGATCCTTTTACCAAGCTATGGTAATTTATATTGCATATGACAGGTATTAGTGTAGATTTTTTGTTTCCCCATGTGTTATAATTTATTTATACACCGAGTGAAAGATGAGAATCCCAAAACTTATGTAATCGGTACTAGTATGTATTTTCAGTGCTTTTAATTACGAGGTCTTAAAAAGTTTGTGTTATAACAATACTTTTAAAGAGTAGGTTAATTGACCTCCATGTCGTCTATTGTCTAGGTAGAAAGTAAAGCCCATTTGCTTGTGGGACAAGAAAATTCTAAGTGTAGGGGGTATTTGTTGAGGTGTGTTTTTACACTATCTAAGGGTCATTTAAACCCTTAAATCATGCAAAATTTACCAGTTACGTGCTTAATCGCTTGTTTTAAGTTTTTTAGCACTTGGATGGCATTTGGAGGAAATACACGTGACTTGGGCTCATTTGGAGAAGAAACGTATGAGATTACGGACCTACACCAAATCCTTGAAGAAGTATTGCTTACAGAACGTGGAGACGGCGTCACAAGCATAAAGCGACACCGTCTTGATCTATTCAGTGACGGCGTCTGGAATTTGGAGACGGCGTCAGGACGTGGCAGACTTAAAGAGGATCTAGAATCATCCATGTAGCGCGCCTCCTACATTGTTTCACAAAGATAGATTAGATTAAGGAGCAACATGTCTTTCTATGATTGGCTGGACATTAAAAAGAATTTAAGAGTTGAGTTGTTGGGTGCATATCTTCACTATTGTGGTTTTCAACTATTTTCTGACTTTGTATAAAAGAAATTAACGAGTCTGGCAAGTCCTAAGGCTGCATTTTAAGAGTATGAGTTAAACCTCTATATTATTCGTAGTACCATATGGTGATAAATTCAAACTTTACTTTTGCCTTACGTTGGCTTATGCGCACAAACTTACCCAAACGCTCTTTTAAGTAGAATAAAAGAAATTAACGAGTTTGGAAGGTAATGTGGGTAAATGAAATAGTTTATATCAAAGGAAATAAGCCAAAATGTCAATCAAGATAAAAAAAATTCGTATGTTTTTGGTATCATTATGTGATCATATTTGACAAATTTCTGCTTTTTATACAAACTATGGACAAAGAAAACCTTTTGGTTCAAACCTACCCCCTCGATTCAGACCATTTTGACCTGTATTGAAAATATGTTGAATTTCGCTACCTATATCATTTACAAACGGCTGTATGAGGTTATGTTTTTTACAAAAAGTGTCATTATACATTTGCATATCTGATGGCTTTGTTTTTAAAGACGTCATGTCAATAATGACAGGTCTATGTCTTTGTGTATTGCTAAATTGTGCTTCGTTTTTTCAGATTTCTTATTCGAGTTTCATGTTAAGGATAAGATGACAAGATTAATAATCAAATGGGAAGAGAGGAGCCGAAGTTTTATCTTAAACCCATGTAAGCCAATGTTTGACTATCGTTTTCTGTTTGATAATCTTCGAGTCTAAATTTGAAAATTTAACTCATTTACTGCTATTATAACAAATAAAGCCTGTCATTTTCCTAACATAATTTCATTGCTTTTGTTTAGTAAGGGTCGTCATTTTCAAATACTAAGCAACATTCTTCTTCAATATCAGATTTCAAAAATTGTGCGCTCTAATAAGCTGCAAAGATGGTGTCGGGCCTACTGTAATACATTACATTTGTTTGAACGGGTAAGTTGTTTGAAAATTTGTTTTCATATTTAGGCTTAAGCCATGTTGAATTTTTGACAAATTAAGTTTTATCTTTGCTGTTAGAATGTATAATGGGAATAGACGGCGTTAACTGGTTAAAGCAGTTTTAACCAGAATATATAATGGGAATAGACGGCGTTAAGTTTTATCTTTGCTGTTAGAATGTTGTTATGTGTGTATAATTGTCATGTTCTTTGTGTGAGGGTTAATTTCTTGGGAAAAAATGCATCTAGACCACAAGATTCGATTTTTTGGAATCTTTTTAACTTCATTGTGGCTTGAAACTTTAAGTGTTGCGAATTTAAACCGTTATGCACAATGAGATTAGATTGTTGAAATTTGTAACCACAGAACCTCTTTGAAGCAACATGGTCTTGAAGTGGTGTTCGTTTTAAACCCTGTTAAGATAAGATCCTGGGCTTTGCCTGCTTGGAAAAACAAAAATGAAGAATCATGTTACTAATGAATCTAATCTCTATCTATACTTTTTATAATTTCTATACGGGGAGCGGTCGTGCCAAACTTCTCGTGCCATAGAGAAAAAGTGGTGTCACGTCAGCAAAATGGTGTTTGGCATCAGAATTGCTATGGCACCAGAATTCAGCGGCATTGGTTGGCACCAGAATTTCTGGTGCCAAACTAATTTTTTATTATTTTTTTAATTAAAAAACTTATAAAACTTAAATTAAATAATAAAACATTACATAAAACTAAACATTACATAAAAACTTAAACATTACATAAAAACTTAAATATCATAAAACTTAAACATTACATAAAAACACAAACTACTGATTATTCCATAGATGCTCCACAAGGTCTTGTCGAAGATCGATGTGCGTTTTCCTATCGCGAAGTTCTTTTGCCTTCCTAACATGTAAATCACATCTTTCGACCCAGCTTCTAACCATGTTCGGTTCTGGACTCACGAACATATGATTCAGGTTAACTTCAAATCCCTCGTTTTCCAATATCATGTTATGTAAAATTATACAACAATACATGATTCTCTTGAGGTTGTTGATTTGCATTGCACGCGCGGGTTGTCGTATAATACCCCAACGACCTTGTAGGACTCCGAATGCCCGTTCAATATCTTTTCTTGCAGCTTCTTGAACTGTTTTAAACTTAAAGGTCTTGGCATCCCTTGTAACAGAAAACGTTTTGACAAACGTAGACCATTCCGGATAAATACCGTCGGCTAAATAGTAACCTTTCCTGTATGTATGCCCGTTTACTATAAACGGACATTCTGGAGCTATATCAGCAATTTCATCATCAAATAATGGGGAACCATATAACACATTTAAATCATTATTCGCCCCAGGAACCCCAAAATATGCATGCCAAATCCACAATCTTTGATCCGCAACAGCTTCTAACATAAGAGTTGGGTATTTATGATCCCTTCTTTTGAACTGCCCATGTAATGACTTTGAGCAGTTTTTCCAATCCCAATGCATACAATCAATACTCCCGAGCATTCCCGAGAGTCTATGTTTTTCTTCGTGCAATTTATATATTTTTTCAATATCAGTTGCATTTGGTCTTCTTAAAAACTTATGATTATATAAAACGTGAATGCATTTAGTAAAGTTATCTAAACATTCCCGTGAAGTACGTACAACAATTTGCAAATACTCATCAAATGCATCAGGTGCAGTGTCGTACGCCAGTTGGCGTATGGCGGATGTGCACTTTAAAATAGGACCAATACTTTTACTACCGACCGCATCGAGCCGTGTGCTAAAATAAGTAAAGTACTCAGGAATAGGTTGAACATCATAACTTAAGATATCGTTGACTATTTTATTAAAAAGTGTAGAGCTCATACGATACCTTCGCCTAAACGTTTCTTCCGGATATTTAGGCTCGTACTCGTCGTCGCTAAAATAGTCATCGATTAGCCTTTCTTCCGCCTCTTCTCGTTCACGATATATGTATCTCCTCCTCCTAATAGGACCGGAACTAGAAACCCTGGATTTTTGCTCACACAAACTCATATAATGTTGATACGACTCGTAATCTCGCATATAGCGATCATAGTCGGGTTGAAAGAAAGCATCATAATGATCGTATCTGTTGGTTGTGTCGAAATCGTTGAGATTATTTGGATCCATATTTCAAAGAAAAATGAGAAGTATTGATGTAGAATATATATAGAAATTGTGTGTGAAGTTATAAAATATAAATGGGGTATTTATAGGATTTTAAAAGGGTAAAAATAGGATTTTGGAGGTATTTTTGATATTGATTATATTTTGATCCGACTATGAAACGTAATCAAGATAACAAACAAACACGAAAATTCAGCTATCCTATTGTTAACGTAGAAAACAGATGATAAAAGAAATTAGAATCCAACAAACTGGGTGTGAATATGGCAATAATAATATGAGTCTAGATAATCATCTTCTCTTAAGATCTTTTACTCAATGGATTAGTATACCTCATACAATCAGAGATGGTTTCATTACTCTCTAGAGAGAATACTCCTTCATCTTTACGCGCGCAACACACTAGAGCCACATAACACATACGTATCTGACAGATACTTAAAAGGAATTCATCATTTACAACCGCGTGGTGTGCTGGGGATGACGAAAGATACGGCGGGATCTATACATAGAGACCGAACGGAGCTAGCAAGCATCTCTAGTAGCTCAATTGAGCGTGTTGCAAGAAGCCGGGGGTCGAGCTCGGAGGGTCACGCCATCACAGACAGCAGGCAGGACTATACGACTCATCATTGATGAAGAGCGCCAGAAGATAGCGGAACACAACGGTTAAAACAAACAGAATCTACACTTTGGCGAACGTCAGAAGAAGTGTCTTCACACAAAATATCCACAAAGCGAAAATACAAACACATATAGGGCGAAGCACAAGATGAAGCTCTACAAAGGGGTCAAGTACAAACTATGACAAAAAAATTGTTAGAGGTTGGGGGGGGGGGGTTAATTCATCTAACACGCAGAGGATAGAGCCCTATCTTGGCGTCGCATGCATCAAATATAACAGCGATGTTAGCAACAAGGTATCGTTGCAATCGTCTAGTGGTCTTATTTTGAGTATAAACAGCAACAATACGCCCAATTGGAGTCCACACTGCACTGATGCATTTGATGTATATTTGAATAATATCTCTGAACGTTACTTCACAGAATGTTTTAGATATATTTACTAAATCATACATCATGTTTTATATACGTTGAAAATTTTTAAAGAAAACCCACTCAGCGCATATACTAAAATGTAGATTTCTCATACTTATTCGACTAGACAAGGTTTGCCTTCAGTGAGTTATCTGATTGTATGCAATTGGGAATAGGAGAAACTGCTCTCTAATGTGATTGAATTGGGCTTGAAAAAATAAGGGTTCATGATTTGTTCACATCATCGATTGTGGGGTGTTGCTGCTTGCGGATCAATACCTTATGGTAATGGAGGCATATCTATTTTGGGGTCCCGGGCGAATCAATGATATATATGTTGCTAGAAATGCAGAAAACAAGTTGACGTTCTTTAGTTTAGAGGTAGGCGCGACATCAGCGCTAAAGATCTTAAACATAACTCACAATCTTTAGTGTTTAATTATATCTTTATATAGATCGCATTGTCACGAAGAGGGGTGATTAAACACCTCTCATAAGCTGTACACAACGAAAATCCTGGCTCTCTACTCACACAATGACAGTCTTCAATCTTACTCTAAAGGACGACAACACCCATTAAGCCATAAATACACTTCGCAGACATCTTGGTAACTACACACACCAGACCACACTTGCTCTATTCAACTCTGAACTGATTAGGAGAGTCTGATATCGGTGTCTACTTCACACTCTAATCTGGCGAGCGTCTAAAGTCTTCTGCGGCTAGCGTGAGCGACCTCACTGCATACTCTTCGTTGCTCTCATAGTCTCTTCTACATCTTTCATCAGAGAGCTCGTATCTCTGAGCGAGACTCACTCATCACGCGTAGAGCGGATCGCTCTACAACAAAGACACTCTACTCACAGCACGAGCTCTAATGGTGCAACGGCTACAGTTACATCTTACGATCCACGCTTACACAAATGCGTGGGGGTCTAACGAGTTTCTACCTCTTTATACTATGCTATGTGAGGGAACTTTGTTGATGAGACGGATAGCAGGTGACAACACGACGCGATGTTCGTACGTAACACACAGATCTCAGACATGTCGATGTGAATTTCAGAGTCGCGAACTCTCGGCCTAGCACTTAAACTTCTGTCTCATGACAATAGTCTGGTATGAGTCCTTAGGACCACAAACGTCGCTATAACACAACATACGATGCGGTTATAACAACATTATAAAAAACGAAATGTATTTATGACAAGCTGCACTTATCACCCAAGTAAAAAGAGCATGCTTATAAAAGAGGAATGTTAGAACCACAAACAAACTTTCACAAAAAGTTTTATAAAATAATTTGTCATGTAATTAGTGTCATTCTCAAAGTTACTTTTGAATTCTCTTTCTTATATGTATCCACAGGTTATATGACAAATCATTTTGTAAAACTTTTTTGGAGAATACTAGTACCGAAGCTTCGTTTTAGGGAGACTGCTCAGTGCCCTCGAGCATGGTATCCTGGTATAAAAGTGATGAGATGCCTATAAGCTGTAGCGACCTGAGAAACCTTTGTATAGAGAGACAAGGTGTCATATGCACTAGAGTAGTTATCATTGACATCTCTGTCAATAAGCGTCATCTCTCCTCTCATTATCTACGAGGACACGGTGACACATTGTTCATGTAAGGATTATTGTTGACTTTATGATGGGCAATGTGGGGTCCACACCTCCCACCCTCCTCCTCCTCCACCACCACCATCACCACCGTCTCCAAACGATGGCTCCATCTCTTCCGCTCCTCCCTCACCTCTCTCACCCTCCATCTCCCCAACCCCAACCCCCACCACCTCACCACCTTCCTCTCTCACCACACCTTCCTCACTTCCCTCACCATCACCATCAACACAAACACCTCCCCCCCAATCACCTCCATCTCACGCGCCTGCCCTTTCCTCACGCGCCTCTCTCTCTCCCCATCCCCTATCTCCTCACCCCATCTCCTCCTTCTTTCCTCTTCATGCCCTTTGCTCACGTCACTCTCTCTCGTCTTATCTAGACCTTTGTTCCCTCTCCATGTTTTTTCTTCCTTTAACAAGCTTCACACGTTGACTTTAACCGTAACCGGTAACACGTCATCAGAGTCAACGGTTGCCACGTCAGCCTTACCGTTAACTTTAAATTTGCAGTCATTAAGTTTAAACGGTATCTCTTCAACTGATTATCAACTTAGTTACTTATGGAATAATGTTTCTTACAAAAACTTAACAACCCTTGTGTTTGAAAAATGTGAGGGTTTAGGTAACGTCTACTCGTTTTCGCGTTTTTTAAAAGCTTTAGTCAACCTTCGTGAGCTCGAATTTAAGACGTGTAGGTCAATTGTTGGTTTAGTTTTGTTTAAGCTATCCGAAATGAGTTGCGAAAAGTTGTCGTCTTTGTTGATATATGATGGAGGTAATAAAGAAGGATTGTTAAGTTTTATACGTGAGACGAGGTTGAGTTTTGGCGAAGCTTGCCTTAGGTGCCTCTAGTTAGGTGATACTCAGATGAGTGAAATCGGGGTAAAAATTGGGAATTCGTGTTTTGAGACTGCATAGTTGCTCTATGGTTACGGGTGAGGGGCTTAAAGGTTTGGGATTAGCATTAAGTGATCACCTTGAGGAGTTAAGTTTGACTAATTGTGATGTGATCAAGAGACAAAGTGGAGTTTTAGTGGACTTGGCGCAGAGTTTAAGGAAGATTAAAGTGCTTGATTTGTCGTATAATCATATGTTGGTTGATAAGGAGTTTGTGTCTATGATTAGTTCGTATGGTGATTTGAGGGGGTTGAAAGTGAGGGGGTGTGGGAGGTTAACGGATGTGTCGTTGATTGCGTTGTGTAGGAGTTGTAAGCGTTTGGAGAGTCTTGATGGTGTTTTGTCATGGATCGAGTGAGGGTGTTGAGTTTATAATATTGAATTGTAAAGAGTTGAGGAAAGTTCAAGTCGAAGACCATAAGTTATCGGAAGATGCGAGGAAATGGATGGTAAATAAGTTTATTGAGGTCCAACCTTGATCAAGAAGAGGTAAATAATACAATTGGGTTAAAAACTTTAAATTTGTGAATTGTAAATTGTTTATTGGTTGTGTGTAAAATGTGATACGATATACGAATGCATATATGTGTAACTGTGTATTATTATGCGTCTATCGCATCTGTTTCAATTGTATAGTATGATCCAGAACTCATTTCATTGTAATTCATTTTCAGTATGAGTTATCAATAATTAAAGGTGAACAGCCTGATGCATATAGTGTTCACAAAATTAACATAGTTCGTCTAATACTCTAACCAGGCTAATTGCTATTGCTTATAGAAGAAAAATGCTGTTTTAAATTTTTAATCGAACCACGAATGTTTGTTGTAGTGATAGGTACCAAACTACTCAAGTGAAGCGTTTTTTTTTTAATTGGTGAAATGTGCTGGGTTGGGCTGGGTAGAAGTTTTAAAACTTGATTGTCTTATTAAGTTCATATGCTTCGTCTAATCGGGGAGGTGAATTAGTATAGTCATTAGATAAGAGTACATGTTAGATTGGTTAGAACTTAGAAGCTAGAGGTTATAGTAGGAAAGGGGATGATGGTGTGTATGAACTATCACTGTAGTTGTATGCGGCAAATGGACATGTTTTGCGATTTGGATAACAGTGTCAAAACATCATTGGGTCAGGTTTTGAAACAACGGATTATGTCATGGTCCATTTCAACATGTCTTAACCTTTTTTAACGCATCTTTTATAAGGGTGATATTTTTTTTTGGTTTTTATCCAATTGAATCAGTTAATAACAAAGATAATGTTGATCAACAATTCTGATATGACTCCGTCAATTGCTTAAGGTGCCTTTATATGCCCAACGATAATCTTTGTTGTAGTTATAGCCTTACAGGTGCCACAATATGCATGTAAAGTGGTTTTTGAGTGTGGTGAACATGTGTTGTGTTCTGCTGGGTAGAAGTTTATAAACCTCATTTTGTTATTGAGCTCACATGATCCGTCTAATTAGGCTGATGAATTTTGTTATAGGAATGGGTTAGGAGGTTACAAGATAAGTAACTCCCCCACATTGACGTGACTTCCCCCACATTTCTATGATTAGGTTGTCCTGTTGAACCTAGATCTTGGGATCTCCAGTCAACTAGGTTAGGTTTTCCTTCATAGAAACTCATTCCTTCAAGGGCTTTAGTCCCATTCCTTTAGACGACTTACTAACTAACTCTCTGCTTAAGCCTTTTGTAAACGGATCCACGATGTTATCCTTTGTCGCCACATAGTCAATTGAGATAACTCCAGTTGAGAGTAGTTGTCGTATCGAGTTATGCCGACGACGGATATGTCTGGACTTTCCATTATACATTGTACTTTTAGCTCTTCCCATGGCCGATTTACTGTCACAATGTATACTAATGGCCGTTACCGGTTTAGGCCACCTTGGTATGTCCTCTACGAATTGACGTAGCCCTTCGAAGCGACCTCACAATAGTTATTTGGATGCTGATACAAATACTTAAAAAGGGTCACCTGCAAAGATTATTGCTCTATAGTACGGTATGTGTCAGATGCAACGACCTATGTAAAAAAGAAGCATATTATAAGAAAGCAATTAAACAAAAATCAAATATGTTGTCTTTAGACATGCCTTGTGCTTGAAACATTTTGATGTGCCGACTAAATTTTTAATGAATTAATAAGAAAAAAAGGCAAATTTGTCACATTTGTCAATTAAATATAAGATGCACGCAAACACACACACAAGTACCTGCTGCTTGATTAAGTGCTCGAAGAACTTGCTGACGGTACCATTCGTTTCCACTAACAAGGCCTTCAGAGGATTTATATGTATCATTGTATTTCTTATTTTTGGATACTTTAATATCTGATGAAAGAAAATACCAACAATCAACAAGATGTGAAAGACCTGGTATAATTTTCAAGTAGAACATAACTACATCAAATTCTATTGAAAACCAAGTGTACATACTTACACATTTGTAATAGGAATCCCAACAATTATCTAAGATTTTCAAAGTGGTAGTTGTTCGTATATGTGACCGTTAGGATAGGGCCGCTAGGAAGAAATTCCTAACGGCCTGATTATTGTCGAACATATTAAAAGACTGTTAAAATACTCTAACCTCACAAATTAATAAGACAAAGACATCGGGAAATACCAAAAGATCACAAGACACAATATACAGTAGAAACTCGATAAATTAATACTCGATTATTTAATAAACTCTCTAAGATAATATTTTTTGCCGGTCCCGACTCGGGGATAGGGTGCTAAATTAATAATTCGCTAAAATTATAAGATAATACATTTTTGATAATTTCTTTAGACCCCATATAAAATATAAATTAATAATTCCTTATATATAGCATATTACATGAATGATTTATGAAGGTTTCTTGAAAAATGACTCAATTGTCTTTTGTTTTTTGTTGATATCAATTTCCCCTTGAATCTCGTCTCTAATTTTCCTTAGCATGGTAAGAACTTCTGGTGTTGCTTTTGAGTGAGACTTGGATTATCCTTGTTGTGCTTGCATAATGCTCTTCGAATCTCGTCAATCATTGTTGTTTTTTTCACACCTTTAAGATGGGAAGCCATGTTGTGTGTATGATTTGTTTGTGTTAACCTATTTTGATCTTGTATTTATATAGAAAATATTTTTAATGTCCATAAAGTGATACATTGAACACAAGAAGCATAATAAGGTGGGAGATTGAAGGTTTCTTTCAAATTGGGCCGTTCATTTGATATACATGCATTGTATACAATAATTAATAAAATATTAATTAATATATAGAGAGTTTTTCTTCCAACCATTTTTATACTATAAATTAATAAAATATTAATTAATATATAAATTAATAATTATTAATTTATCGATTAATTAATAACTCTTTTAATTAATAAATTTTGGTGGTCCCAAGTGTATTATTTTATAGAGTTTCTACTGTATCATGTCTTTTATAACTGACGCTTATGAGGAAATATATGCTCCTTTCTCTTGATTTTCATGTGTATCGGATATTGTTTTAGGAGCAGACTCAATATTTATATCAGGTTGTTGCGGACTTAAGATACGTTAGGATCATGCCACTACAAAAATGACGATAAGGTGTGTTTGGATTGGATTAGACCATGCGACTGCATCTTTAGAGGACGAGAAGGGAAAAAATGCCTTTCACGAGTGTTTGAGTGAACTGATTAGAATTATGCTTACGATTATCTTTTTTGTTTTACTAACAACATATGATAGAGACCAGAGTCGAGATGCATCACCAAAATCGTTAGTGCAGTAATCAATTTACAAGATATGTATGTACCTATCTATTAATATCAAGTTAGGATGCTTATAAGAGGATCCAAGTATGCCACCTTTTTTACATTGTTATTTTTCATATCGTGATTATTGACCTTTTGTACTGCTTCTATGTCATGCAGGTGTGTGTCCGATGCTTTTTTTGGTTATTTCATGCTCACGAGGGTATTTATGCCACGGTCTCCCCAACAAAACTATATTCCGTCATTGAGATAGCAGCAAATATGGTTAGGTACCTCAATCAACCTTAGAGACCGGTTTATTATTTATAAATCTCGCGATAATTTTTATTTATCGATTGTTAAAATTTTGTTATACCAAACGCACCCTTATTGTTAACTGCACAACCAAACACCCCTTTTGGGTGTTATCCCGCAAACCAAACGCGCCCTATGGCTGTTTACAGCCAACCAAACGCGCCCTATGGCTGTTTACAGCCAACCAAACGCACCCTACTCGTGCCAAACCCAAACCAAACACCCCCGTTGGCTGCCATGATACCAAACGGACCCTAATTTGCTACAACTCAAACGGACCCCACTGTGGTGAAACCCACAGCCAACAAGCACCCCTTAGGGCGGTGGCTGCCATCAACCAAACAGCCCGTTGTTTATTTACACACAAATCCAAACGCACCCTTGTGCGAGTAATAAACCGAACGCACCCTTGCTCGGGTTTACATAAACCAAACGTACCCTGTGTTAAGTTTATACCCTAACCCCCCTCAAACTCACCCTTGTCATAGAACCACACCACCCCAGACTGGTGAAATAACACACGCACCCAGTGGTGCTTTTTTTTTTGAAAACCAACCCGAACGCACCCTTGGGGTTTAGCCACATAAACGAATACACCCATATCGGGGCTGCTGTACCAACGCACCCTTAGTGGTGGTTGTACAGCGGTGGTGGCGTGGAGGAAGAGGCGTAGGGTGGCATGGCAGCGGCGGCTAAGGTGGGTGGTGGTGATGGAGGCGCGTGAAGGAGAGTGAAGTAGTAGATCGGATAGATCGGCTCACGAGGAGCATTTTTGGAGTCCGCCGAAAAAATCCGCCGGAAAAAGTTTTCCTGGCGGTGGCGGAGTGGTGGTGGCCGGAATCCGGCGGTGGGGCGGTGGCCGGATTTATATGGTGGGGGAGAGAGAAGGGAGAGAGTGTGTATTTGTGTGTGTGTGTGTGTTTTGTTTTATAGAAATGAAAAAAAAAATGATATATAATTTTTATATATAATAAAAATTATATTAGGAAATGATAATACCCAATAGTCTAGGGTCTATTTTGTAACTTTTTAATATAGTTTCGATAAAGAGTGGTTCGGGACTCGTTTGAACTAGTTAACGGATGATTCAAATCTCGAAACTTGCGCCATTGTTTTTCAAATCATTTTTCTGATAAAAATGAGTATTTACACTATTTTATTTCAATACTTGTGTTCCCAAAACATTTATATTAAAATGTTTGTTATTCATTTATATATTTTTCCGATAAACTTTATCCGTAAAATGAATTTTTAACTTCAATAATTGCGTTTTTAACAAACGTTTTCGATTAACAATATAATTAATTTATTAAATATTTTTAGTTAATGAATTATGATAATTAAATATAAATTTAATTATTTTGGGTCGGTACGCGTTGTGCTCAAAATTTTTGCGAGGACATTTCAGTCACCTTCTGACTGTTTTCGGATCTCGTCAAAACTAAAAGTTGTCCAGGAATGGTCGTTTTACATCAAATTGCTTTAGAGTGCGAATAATGAAAACGTGATTTAGCTACCGTTTTGATAATTCAACCTAGAATAACAAATATCTCCTTTAAAAGTTTCAAAAATTCTCTGGATCTTCCAGTACCTCACCCCTTAAAGAATCTCGTCCCGAATTATTAAATTGTTTATCCGATTGTGTGACCAAGGAAAGACTTAGGTTTAATAACTCGTTTCTAAACAAGACGCTAAAAACTTTATTTTAGCAAAATTCGTGGTTTTTACACTTCTCCATCTACCAAAAAATTTTGGCTAGTTTGACCAGGATATTTAATCGATCAGAAAATGGGATACACAAAATTATATCATTACAGATCTATGACGTGGTAAAACCGCTTATAGGAAAGTCTCATTATAGTGAAAACCTCAAGGGAGAAGGTGTAGTCGCGTGAGTAACGATTGTAATAGTTTCTAAATGTCCGAGACGCGGAGTCTCGTTCTACTATTGTAATGTACGGTGATTCACAATAACGTTGCTTAGTATGTAAGTACCCAACTTACTTGGCAGTACCAGAATGTATCGCGACCTAAGTCTTCCTACTAGTGGCCCGAAATGAATAGTCCAACTATCTGTTTCGTCGATAGGTGTTTATCTCGTTTAAGGGGAGTTGCATTACCTATTGGATAAAGTTGTATCAGTCGGGACCGCTCCAGGACCCAACACAGCGACCATAACGTCAACACTATAACAAATGGTGATGAGGTGTCCCGGAATGGAGGGAACATTTCGAGAAACAATATACCCAGAATAAAGTTTAACAAATGGGAGGAGCTCGCGGAAGAGCTTATGCGATAGACGGCAGAATATGGTACTCAGTCGTTAGTTTGAGGATGAATCAACTCCATTAACCTCAAGAGTGTGTAACAGTCGGTTTTAGGCTCTACAAATAGCTCGTGATCGTGTAAAGATTTGTAACATCACATGTAATAACTTAAAGAAAAGAGACAAGGTAGTTCAAGTGAGGACTTTAAGATGCTGCTGAGTGGACAAGGGTATGATTGCGTTTCCTAGACTCTTCAACGATTCCGATGATTACGGGTTCGAGTTCAGACTCTTGTCATATAGTATTACCATTAGAGGCCCACTCATTTATAATTCCTTATTTACATAAAGAAGCGTCAAATATAATGTAAGTAAGAATGATAAACTTATGGTTTCGTGATTTACAATTTCTTTATTAACCGAAAAGCTCCCAACCTTTTAAATAAAGAGATTATAAAGAAATTCATACCTCATAATCATCTACTAAAGCAACACGCGTACACACAAACTTCACGGTGTGAATGACATAACGATGCCGATGTCTAATGAGGTATGGAACGAGTATTTACAATTTGTCTCGGAGACGGAGAGTAAAACCACGGGGAAATCACATAGTTATTTTCAAGATCGTTAACGAGTACTCGTAGATAAACTAAAGGTAAAAGTCCATGCCTAACGAGTTAACATAGAAATTATCATAATAGAACTCCTCCTATTACAAGTCCCGCCCAAACAGGTACTGTAATACAATAGATTTATACAAAGTCACATGACAAACAGTAACCAGTGAACGGTCTTTGATAACAAAGCAATTATCATATCAATCAACATAATACAATTCCCGCCCCATACAAACTTGTAATACTTAGATTCATAACATAATTCATGTAAACAAACAGCACGTCTTCCGTAATACAATAATAGTAATAAAGCTATGAAGAAAAATAATATCCTTAGAGACCATGTATAACTCACACTGTCCTGATAACGAAAATGATACATAGTTGCAACTCACAATGTCTAAGAAGTAAGATGAGACCATTGTATAACTCACAATGTCTGAGGTATAATTGAGACCATTGTGCAACTCACAATGTCTTAAGAAATGCTCTGGTATTTATATAAATAACTCTTATATAAATAAATGTGCGATATACGCAAAAGATGTAAGCATATATATATTATATATATGTATGTCACGTAAGCACTTAATGCAGCACGTAATGTAAGCACATAAGCAAGTAGCGTGTATGCACTTTGAAAATGTTTGTTGTGATGCAATGTTTGTGAAACGGTTATAGTCTAGGGTAAAATATGCAACCTAGTTCTCTATAACCTTGGCTCTGATACCAATCTGTAACACCCCCAAAAATGGTCGCAGCGGAAATATGTCCGGGCGTTACTTCATAATACAATAGCACAAGATACAAGAGAACGACCTCTAAATGTGTCTGTTTGAAAATAAATCTCGTTGGATTTCCTTTGAAACTTGATATAAACATTTGTCCCATTATTTGCATCACAATGAAATACATGAAAATTAATCCAACGCGATATGACATTTGTATGTTAAGTAGAAATCCATAAACGAAATCTGTCCAATTTAGACATCTCATTGCACATCAAGTAACCAAGCACTAATTCACCAAGAAAACATGCTTAAAAGTGTCAACATTAAAGTTGGTGAGTTCATAGAGTTTTGTAAGTACAAATGTAAATGTTGGAATCTAAAGATTTATAAAGTATGTGATTATTTCAATCCTTGTAATAATCGCCAAAAATGTAAGAGAAAATATAGAACCAAAAGAGTTTAGTGTTTATTGCTTCGCTGCAATATGATGAAACATGTTCAGAAAATTAGTAAAGTTCAAGTAAGTATATGGACTGTGAGATAGTTTATTTCCAAAATATAGGGTCTACATAACAAATACAAAACACATAAATAATGATCTACGATTGCACTAAGCTCCATTGACACTGAAGTCGACATATATGGTAATGCAATTTAATGCACAAAGATGTTCCCCGTGTAGATGTTCAAACCCGTAAACTCCAATTGTTCCGACATGAATGCATTCGTTGTTTCAGTACAGTCCAAAACAATTAGCGCTACTCACCCTAATAGGGATGTCTATCCCTAAATAGATCTATTTTATACACTCGTGCTCCTCAACCGTCCTCCTGGATCAAGAATTTAACAGTTCATGATAAATGGGGCAATGGGTGGTTTAGTTACTTAGTCACATGTAAAGCAGGATATGTTAACCGAAAACACGATGTGTCCAATAAAATTAACCCTTGTATTCGTAAATAACTATGAGTACTTAAATCCAAAAGTAGAGCCAAGATAGCGATGAAAAAAACACACGTAATTAGAGATATGAAAAGAGTAAGTAAAGCCAAAATCGAAGACGTGTATGCCAATTAGTAAGTGGACAAAGTACGAAACCTATTTTGTAATCAACCCCAATTTAAATAAAAAAGAATTCAAAAAACAAGTAGGTAAACCCCGAGTTAGAAAAATATGTAAAATGATATTGTCGAACGAATATGTACAACAATATGTTATTTGAGCATGTCTTCTCCCCGAGGATTTTAAATGTAAATAAAAAACAAGTGAAAGAATGGGGCTAAAAACTCAAGTTCGATGAGTAGCCGAACGAGTTTGGCGGGTAATGTTCCACATTGATCACAATGTACGAAACGGAAACAGAAACGGCTCTGAGCGAAGAAGTTGCGGTTTATACTTAAAACTGCTAAAGACCCATACGTAGCCTAGATGATGTACTTGGTTTTACCGATGAATGAGCATGTCAACTAGACATGTTGATAAAAGATTAGATTTAAAGTTGTAATAGATTTGGTGTATGGTTAAATACAAAATCAAAAAGTTAACTCAAAGGGGTTAATATATTCCGTATATATTACATAATGATAAATGACCAAATATATAATTCCTATCGTAAATTATATATTAAGATACCCACCCAAAAGGATAACTCGAAGCGTATATGATACACAACATGTGTGTTCCCTAAAAGAATGACAATTAAACTAAAAAGGTTAATTATATATACATTCCAAGTAATTATATAAGAAAAAAAATACAAATTAAAGAAACTAAATAAATCGACACGTTCCCGACCAGGATATTCCCTAATGATTTAATGGAAAGTTTTTCTATATATAAAAATGAACACACGTTATTAAATCTTCAAATTAAGTTAAACGGACGTTTTTTTTAAAACTCTTACAATAGATAATGATGTTAATTCTATTGCTAATTATAAAATAAAATATAATTTTATAATTTAATACATGTTTTCCTCGATGGGTTGCTAGAATATTATAAACCCATTTGTAAAAGTATATTATTCGTTTGTTTATACCCGTTAGTTGAAGAATAGAATTAAAAAATCTTGAAATTTATATAACTTAAACCATGTTATTCAAATAATACATGTGAAATTTAACTCATGTGTTTTCCAATATATATGATGTAGGCCGAAAAAAAATTAATACATGAACAATTTATATAAACCAATTTAAAACCACCAATATAATAAATCCGGTTTATTATTAAAAAATCCGTGCTGATAATTTTTATTTATCGATTGTTAAAATTTTGTTAACCAAACTCACCCTTATTGATAACTAACTGCACAACCAACACCTTTGGGTGTGTTACCCCGCAAACCACAACGCGCCCTATGGCTGTTTACAGCCAACCAAACGCGCCCTATGGCTGTTTACAGCCAACCAAACGCACCCTACTAGTGCCAAACCCAAACCAAACACCCCCGTTGGCTGCCATGATACCAAACGGACCCTAATTTGCTACAACTCAAACGGACCCCACTGTGGTGAAACCACAGCCTAACAAGCCCCCCTTAGGGCGGCTGGCTAGCCATCAACCAACATCCGTTGTTTATTTCACACAAATCCAAACCACCCTTGTGAGAGGAATAAACCGATACAACAAACCCTTGAGTGCTCGGGTTTAACATAAACCAAACGTACCCTGGTTTAGTTGAGACCACAAACCCCAAACGCAACCTTTGTCGTTGACCACGCACACCCCTGCTGGAGCAAATAACCCCTCGCCCGACCAGTTGGTCTTTGAAAACCAACCCGAACGCACCCTTGGGGTTTAGCCACATAAACAAATACACCCATATCGGGGCTGCTGTACCAACGCACCCTTAGTGGTGGTTGTACAGCGGTGGTGGCGTGGAGGAAGAGGCGTAGGGTGGCATGGCAGCGTCGGCTGAGTTTAGGTTGGGTGGTGATGGAGGCGCTGAAGGATAGTGAAGTAGTAGATCGCTCACGAGGAGCATTTTTGAGGTTCGCCGTAAAAAGATCCGCCGAAAAGTTTTTCCGGCGGTGGCGGAGTGTGTTGTGGCCAGGATCCTGCGTGGGGCGTTGTGGCCGGATTTATATGGTGATGGGGAGAGAGGGATGGAGTGAGTGTGTATAAGTGTGTGGTGTGTTTGTTTTATAGAAATGAAGAAAAGATTATAAATGTTTGTTTATAAAATAATAAAAATTATTTAGGAAATGATAATACCCCAATCAGTCTAGTTGACTATTTTTGGTAACTTTTATAATAAATTTTACCTATTCCTTTATGCGAAGCATCGCAGTAAACTATAAAGTTCTTGATGGCGGATACCATTGTGAATACAAGAAACCATACAAGAACAACAAATAAGGAATTCGATAAACCCTCAAAGGGTGCCCAAACGGGACTTAAAAGAGAAACACTATTTTCTTATTCAATAATCCATAACTGTTCTCTAACATGAATGCATTATAATTATTTATACTCTAATAGAGTCTTGGAAAGAAAGACATTATCTTTTCTAAAACTAATAATAAGGAAACAAATAATAATTTACTACTCTTAATAATCTAAACAAATCTTTATATAAAAATAACATAATAACTTATAATAAAAGATAGATTATGACAACTATAAGTTGTCATCTTTACCCTTCCATCTTCTTGAACCAATTGACTTGACTTTCGTGTCGACCGAAGAATCGGCAACTAAGCCAGAGGAGTTAGAGCTTGAACATGCCTTGCATCATTCTCCTCCTCTTGGAAAAGACTCGTCCTCTAGTCTTGTCTTTCTAAGTCTCAAACTCTAAAACTTTCTAACCTCCCTCCATTTCCTTAACACGGCTTCTCTATGGAGAATCACATTCCATCATGCCAACCATTCGATAAAATCATCAGGGTGAAGTGACATCATCCTCACTCACGTGACTGTTGCCTCATTCGGCGACTCTACGAGTAGCTTGATTTTAGAATCCGTCTTGAAGTTCCTTTACTTGTTTTAGGGTTCTTCATTCTATACAACACGTGATCCTTGCTGGTTAGTTGTATCGTTGCCTCGTCCGGCGAATCTACGAGCCACATAACCAAATGGTTGTTCACGTCCACATAACTATGGGGTCAAAAAGGCCATTGTATTAGAAAATTCAGCAGAAAAAACAGCAACTTTGAACAGGTATAGCTCCTTCAGGTAAAGCCAAGATAGGTGCACTACACAACTTCTCCTTCAATAGTTGGAAAGTTGCTTCGTGTTTGTCACCTCAATCAAACTTGACCTTCTTTTGGGTTAGCTTGGTCATTGATTTGGTGATCTTTGAAAATCCTTCAATGAATCTTCGATAGTAACCAACAAGACCTAAAAATTGACAAATCTCTGTTAGAGTTTTAGGAGATGCCCGATCTTTAATTGACTTGATCTTGGCAGGATCTACGTGAATGCCTTGACTATCAATCATATGACCAAGGAACTGTACTTGAGGAATCCAAAATTCACATTTAGAGAATTTGGCATACAACTCCTCCTTCTTAAGCAACTCTAAGATTAGCTTAAGATGCTCTTCATGCTCTTGCTTGCTCTTTGAGTAGATCAAAATGTCGCGAATAAAGACAATCACAAACTTGTCCAAGTATGGCTTGCACACCTGATTTGTGAGATCCATAAATACCACCGGTGCATTCGTCAAACCAAATGGCATTACTTGGAACTCGTAATGACCATAACAAGTCATGAATGTGGTCTTCGGGAAATCTTCTTCACGAACCCTCAACTGATGATAACCCGATCTCAGGTCGATCTTCGAGTAGACACTCGACCCTTGAAGTTGATCGAATAAATCGTCAATTCTTGGAAGCGGATAACGATTCTTCACTGTTAGCTTATTTAATTCCTGGTAGTCTATACACATCCGGAATGATCCATCCTTCTTCTTGACAAACAAGACCGGAGCTCCCCAAGGTGAGGAACTGGGTCTTATAAAGCCTTTGTAGTTGATCTGATAATTCTTTCATCTCGAACGGAGCTAATCGATAAGGCGCCCGTGCTACAGGTGCAGCACCAAGTATCAAATAAATTTGAAATTCCACTTGTCGAGTTGGTCGAATACCCGGCAAGTCCTTGGGAAATACTTCGGGAAAGTCTCGAACAATTGGTACGTCTTCAAGTCGCTTCTCCTCCGACTTGTCTTCAGCCTTATTTATGCTAACATGTGCCAAAAAGACAGGGAATCCTTTCAGCAAATACTTTTGAGTTTTGGTGCACGAGATGATGTTTAATCGAGACTCGTGTCCATTGTTTCTTCCGTCACCACGAACAATTAAGATTTCATTCCCAAAGGGAACACAAACGATCTTCTTATCACAGACGATTATGGCATGATACTTTGATAACAAATCCATACCAATTATGACGTCAAAACTGCCAAGTTCTACGAGCATTAAGTCGTTGTTGAATGGATGATTTAAGAAGTTTAAAGTGCAACCCCGTATGATAGTATTAACTCCAATTATTTTTTCGTCGGCTAGTTCGACATCATAATCATGGTCTAGTGTAGATGGAACGATATCAACTATGGAACTAAATGCAGTAGACACAAAACTCATATCGACACAAGTATCAAATAAGATAAAAGCATAGTGGTTGTTTAGGAGGAACGTACCCGTAATGACATTGGAGTCTGGGTTTTTGCTTGTAATTTCCACTGCATAAGCCCTTGCTGTTGCTCCACCGTTCCCAGCCAGATTTCCACAATTGTTATTTTTCATATTAGGACAATCTTTCTTGTAATGCCCCTGAACTCCGACTCAAAATAAGTGACAACCCTCTGAATCGCCCTGGAGTTTCTTTGGTTGTTGGCATTAGCATTAGCAGCAAGACTCCTACAATCACGGGCCAGATGGCTAACTTTCTTGCAGTTGTTGAATATGGGAGCACACTTCCCATTGTGATGGTAGTTGCATTTTGTGCATAGAGGTAGAGATTCGCCATATTCTCTCTTCTCACCAGGCCCAGCAGTGTAGGCCCTTGCTACATTTTGCCTTTTGTGAGGCTGTTGTTGAGTGTGGTTGTTCCTTGAGTTGTCATCAAGCTTTCTTTTGTTCTCAGCTTGTCTCTCAGCAAATGTACAGATCTTCTGGTCCATCAGATCAGTAGCAAACTCAATTGCTTCTTGCAATGTTTTTGGCTTGGATGCCATTACACTACCCTGGATCATGTCGGGGAGTCCACCAACATACTTCTCAACATCATCATATTCTTCAGGAAACATTCTCCCATACATCAGTGCTAACTCTTAAAAACGTTAGGTATAACTCACAACATCAGTACCCTTAACTTTCAAGTTCCAAATTTCAATTTCTAGCTTTTTGCTTTCACTTCTTGGACAATACTTGTCGGTCATTATTTTCTTCGAGGTTTTCCATGTCATTTCATATGCAACATCATGACCAACAGTCTTAACGTAGGAATTCCACCACGTTAATGCATTTCCATGAAGAGTACATGTAGCAAACTTGATTTGGCACGCGACGGTGTAGTTGCTTATGTGGAATACATATTCCATTTTCTCGAACCATTGAGTCAAACCGACGACTCCCTCAGTACCCTTAAAGTTAAGGGGTTGGCATTTTAGGAAGTCACTATCGGTGCACTCACGAGTAGCGCTCTGTCCTTCTGCCACTTCCCGAATCATGGCTATCATCACCATTTCCACTATTTCTGGTTGCTTCATACTCAGCCAAAGCGTCAGCTATGCCTTGGGCTATCAACTGCTTAATAGTTGCATCGATCATAGAGGTGGTGGTTTTCTTTGGAGCCATTTTCTTCAAAATCATAAGAAAATATAATACATATTAGATTTCATATAATCATAATCGTGACACGACATATGCATAATATATAAAATGAGATCACATCACATAGTGAAATATACAACTGAAGTGAGATCAACAATGACATAAATAAATCGACATTCATACATAACAATATCGATAACATATTTGATAGTTTTGGTTACAAAATAGAAAATACAAATTCCTACGGCCATGCTAGCTGGAAGTTACCCATAATACTTAGCATGCTATACATGATAGCTAAAATGACTAAATGTAAAACTAGCAACTATTGTCGGTGTCTTCCAAATCATCTAGGCGTGCTTGGTCTCTAGCCTCCAATGCATGAATACGTCCAAAAGCTTTAGTCACCAAATCACCTACATCCTGCCTTTGCCACTCCATCCTGTCGTGCTAAGTATGTAGTGTCCTAACCTGAGCCTTTAGTGTCCTGATACTAGTCTTTAAAGCTGTGCTCCTATACTCTGAACGAGACCATGCTTGTCGGGAATAAACAACCTCTCACTCATAAGAAGAAGCCATGAAGCGAAAGTATCGCCTCTCTCTTGTCAGTAAGGAGATCTGAGCTCTCAAAAAAGGTCGGTCATCCTGAGCGTCCTCATCACGTACATAGAGCTCATGAGCATCATGCCTCTGAGTGGAAGCAAGATCTGTCACTCTCTCATTGACCTCCCCTACGGTGGTCATCACTCTACCCTCAGAGGCTCGGATACTAGCATCCAAGGTATTAATAAATTCATAGTCAACCCTACGAGCTAAAGTATGTCCTGTCTGCCCAGCAGCAGCAGCTGTCGAGCTCTCCCCAACCTCAAATCTAAGAGTGGGAGCAGTAAACAAACCCTCTTTCTAGGCGGCATCTCAGCCTCAGAAATATCAGTCCTATGAGCAGTAGATGGTAACAACAAGGGTGGTGATGGTACATTTAGTAGTAGGTAGGTGGATGGTGATGCAACTCTCAACTAAACCATGGCTGCTCTGTAGCCCAGTGATGCACTAACATAGGTAGGGCTAGTATGTAGAGGTGGTAATAGTAGTGGTGGGGATGGGATCCTGAGGAGTGGGGATGATAGTGGTGATAATGGAGATGGTGGTGGTGATGGAGGTGTGGGTGCAGAAGCATACTCAGCAACGAGTGCCTTAGTAGATGGTAATGGAGGAGTATGGGGTCAAACAGATATCCGTGCCCTATGGAGACGAGTCATGGATACTGGGAAAATAGTATAAGTTGGTGGTGGTGTAGCAACAGACTCGTCGGTCTCAAACGGTTCTGTCTCCTCCTCCTCATCCTCATCCTCGTCCTCCTAGAAGGCCTCCTTCTCTTCCTCATCATCCTTGGAGGACTCCTCCTCGTCATCTCCCTCATCAGTGGGATAATTAGCGGGATCCTCCTCAGGGTCCTCCTCCAAAGGATCAGAGTCAGCAACATAGCCCGGTGATAGGGCGGTAGGTAAAGCGTTAACAGGTAGAGGCTGATCCTCAACTCGTATCTCATCATCAGATGGAGCTACATACTCTGGATACTCGGGACCAGGCACATAGTCAGGTGATGGTGGTGCCTGCGGAGACTACGGTGCCATACACTCGTCTGGATCCATTAAATGGAAACCCTATGGTGGTAAGTCAGAATTGAAAGATATAGACGTGTAGGTGACCATGGATGAAAACATGACTGTTATAACAATAAAATTAACTTATATAAGTACAATGTATAAGACATGTATAGTAATATACGTAATATAATATAAATATGTATATAGATCATGTAAGCAGTCAATGCAAACAAATAGTGTATGTATGTCCGTGAAAAACTTTTGTATGATGCAATATTTGTGAAAACGGTTATAGTCTAGGTAAGATATGCAACCTAGTTCTCTATAACCTTGGCTCTTGATACCAATCTGTAACACCCCTAAATTGGGTCGCAACAGAATAAAGGTCTGGGAGTGTTACTTCATAATACAACAGCACAAGATATGAGAACGACCTCTAAATAAGTCATTTTAAAAGATACATTTGATTGATTGAAATGTTTGTTACAAAAGTTCCAAGCTTTAATAGTTCATTGTTATGAATACATAAAGAGTTTGATACATAACAAAATGACCCAAAATGTAATGCAGTCAATCTTTAGTGCATTTTGACTTCAAAATGATGCTCCCAAATGGCCAAATGTATCCATGTTATGCACTTATTGACCTGAGAAAAACATGCTTAAAACGTCAACATAAAGTTGGTGAATTCACAGGTTTATGTATGTATATAAAATAGGACCGCAAGATTCAAAGTGTATGACAATGTAACATACAATATCACAAAAATGTAATTACGATTTCCTAAGCTCGTGACACTGAAGCTACGTCATGTATCTCTGCAAATTAATGCCAATAATGTGTCCGCGTAGATGTTCAACCCGCAACATCCCAAATCCGACATGGTATACGTTCGTTGGTTCAATCCGTCGAACCTAGTGAGCGCTACTCACCCGAACGGGGATGTTAATCCCAAATAGATCTATTCATAACATTCGGGCCTACCTCAAGTAATAAATAGTTCATGATTCATGGGCATAGTGGGTTATCGCTACTTAGGCAAACTCGTAATTTGTTTAAAAGTATACTTGCGTCTAAATGTAAAACAATGCATGTTTCTCACCCGAGAGTTGTAAATATATTATAATCGTGTAAAATGGGGCTATGAACTCACCTCAAGTGAAATGTATTGATTATAGAAAATCAAATAAGTGAAACATCACGAGTGATCCGAATGCAACCTAATTATTTTATAGGTCGTATGAGTATAGTGTAATTGAAATAAATAGATCAATATAAATTATAGAGTTATATCACCACCTAATAGTTTTTGTTTAATTTATAAATGTTGAAACAATATTTAAGTCACGCTTGATAGTTAATGTCCAAGTATATGTATCCGTAAAAATATTATCTTTGTCCAATTATTGATTATTGGTTAATAACACTTAATTTAATATTTTTATTATTTATACAATGATATTATATAAATAGTTTAATCATTATTTATAACGTTAAAAACATGTATAAATATTATATAAGTAATGTTACATTGTTTTGTAAGGTTTTTATTGAAACGAACCGACATTATTCATGTCAGGAAAACAATGTAGAAAATTTAATATAAAGTTATCTAGCTTTTATAATTTTCTAGTTAAATATCTATACACTTCTAGCCTCCGAAAACTTGATATTGAGAGTATAACGTTATTCCGAACAACTTTATAGTTTTATACTTTGGCCGAATCGGACTCGAAGGCAGTCAAAAACTCCGATGTCAGTTTCTGTAGTTTCTCGTAGTTTTTCACGGTTTTAATAAAGCTGTGAAAAAGTATATAGTTTTTGAAATCTTTAAAAATTCATAACTTTCTCGTTTTACGTCCGTTTTTCGAGTTCTTTATATGTACGAAATCGTGTCAAGATGATCTATCATAATAAATTGTTTATAAATTGTCTAGAAATCTGTGCCGAAACAGTTTAAAAACAGTTTTTAATATATATTTAATTATCGAAATCTCGTATAATTCATATCTCCTTCGTTATAGCTTCGTTTTTTGAGTTCCTTATATGCAGGGAATCGTCTTGAAGTGTACTATTCTATTATCAGGTCCAAACTTTGCAAAAAATTTATGGAAGAACAGAATATACAGACTGTCCCAAAAATAAGTTTATAAAACTTATTTTATAAAATTTTCCATGATATAAATATTACAAGTCTTCTAAAATCACTAATACAACATTATTAGTGTATTTTAAGTCCTTTAATTTATGTCCATCTATTTTATGTCCAATGTGTCCAAATCAATCATTTATTTATAAAACTATATAAATAAACTTGTAATAATTAATTTAACAATTAATTATATAATTTAACCAATACTTGCAATATATCAAATAAAACATATTCTTGCATTCTAACATATTTTAAACACTCTTTCACCATGATTATGTATTTTCTTGATTATGTATAAACTTGTTGTATTTTATAAACTTTTATAAAATAATAACTAAATGGTGATTTAACAATATAACAAATATATATGTATGAAAATAATTAAAATAAAAGTATGAGAAGTGATTGTAAACCTTGTATGAATGAATGTAGAAGTAAACACAAACTTAAACCTAAATCTTCAACCCAATTTTTTTTTATAAAACCCTAGTTTCTTCCTTGAAAATCCTAATTTCTTTTCTTGTTAAACCTTTGATTTTACTTGCAAAATCACTTGATACACCTTATATATCAACCCTAACCACACTTGTATACTTGTAATCTTGATAAAATAAAAACTATGAATTAGTTTGGGTGTGAGTTTTGAGCCATGGGTTATGAGTGTGTAGAAGAGAGGATATTGATTTTTTTCTAGTTGTGAATTTTGTGAAGTAAAGTCTTACAAATAGGAACCTATTTATAGCAAAATATCTAGCCAAAACCACTAAACAAAACCATGGTTTTAGGGGTTTGGAATGACTAGCATGGGAAAGGAGTAGTTATGTAAGAAATTGGCATGGTGTTGTGTAAGAAGTTGATGAAATATGTAAGAATGGTTGCTTATATAGGTAATTAAGCACATGCTACTTCTAGAAGGAAATTCAAGGTATTATTTCTTGTGTTTTCTACATGTATATATAAGAATTTGTAGAATTTTTAAGTATTGGGTATAATTGTGGGTATCTGATTGAGTGTAGATAGGTAGAATGGTTTACTTGTATGCAAAAAGGTTCCAAAATGCGAAACGTAAACGTTTTACATAACATATAAAAATAAAATATTAAAGTTAATTATTATTTTCGTAAAAATAATATAACGCTTGCTTGATGTAAATTTTATTTTTTTTGGTGTCCGTTTACGTTGATTGTTGATTTTTAGTTTACGCGATTTAACTAAACGATAAAAATTAAAAGTAAACGCGTAAAACCCTAAAAATAAATAATTGAAAGATTGAAGTCGTAAAATAACCTGAAATAATGGATTGTTACACGCGAGTGTGTAGAAAGGATACCATCGGTAACAGTCTTCATACTACCTTACCCCTAATATGGTTGATCCCTCTTAAGATATTTCAATTGCATTTAATATACTCTTAAGGCTTGTAATAGTCTTTATACTACCTTACTTGTGCGTTGCCTTAATGGAATATTAAATAGACGGCGAGTTTGTGTAATTCGTTCATGACTCAGGAAATACTTACACTGAGCATCACAAGTGTGACAAAGCAACATGATTAGGAGAAACAATCTAAAGAGTAGTACATGATTAAGTAAATACATCTTTTTATCATAAAGTTATCACTAGTAGTTTAGATTATATTTTAGTAATTATTAGTTTAATCAAACCAACCTCTCAACCCATGATATTACCTGCTTTATATAAAATAAAAATACATAAATAATCTCCTCTCAACCCCATAGACCTTTATTAGATTTTGTTTGAGCCTTCTCAACCTATTTCCCTATAGAACGATAACAACCCCTGACTCTTGCCTATACTACACTACAACGATTAGGTGCACTGCCTAAGAAGTTGTAAAACTTCTTGTTGAAGTCGAACGACAACCGCATCAAGTTTTTAGCGCCGCTGCGTGGGGAATAGAGTAGGTTTCGGATTCAATCTAGCTTAGGTCTACTCATAAGATTCCTATCAAATGAGATTTAATTTCTTGTCAAGTAACTTTCTTTTAGTCTATCCCTTCTTTGTTCCTTTTGTTCGTAACCAAACCTACTCTTTCGCACATTCCACGGACTTAGATCTGAAAACCCGATCCAACATCTTAAGGACTTTCTCAGAATTGTAGATTCCATTGACCTTAATGGTGCTACAAGAAATACTACTCGTTTGCGTCTATGATCTTACCACTCGTTTCCTCGCGCAGTTCTTTCTACCAGAAAGAATTGCTAAACTTCGAAATGATATCTTGATGTTCCAACAACATTAAGATGAATCTCTCTACGATGCGTGGAATCGTTTCAAGGACTAACTCCTAAAAGTCCCTTATCATGGTCTTGATTTTATGGCTTCAAGTTTAAATCTTTTACGATTAGGTCGATTACGCCATCCAGATGGCCATTGATTATGCAGCTGGTGAGAGACTTAGAAAATTAAGGGCAGAAGTAGCATGGGAGACCATCAATAATTTAGCTCAATACGAAGGAGAAGGGTGGAACGACCCATTTTTTCCCAACAAAGGAAGTCCCGACTACATAGATGCCAATTTGGAACAGGAGTTAGAAAGTATGAAGTGTCGAGTAGAATCTTTGATGAGGAATGAAGTGCTATTGTATTATGAGAGAGGATTCACGTTTCCTAAAAGACCTTATCAGGAGGAGTTTGAGGGACGAATACTTAAATTAATTGATGATCAAGAGGATCAAATTAAGCAATTAGAGGAAGATATGAGAAAAACAAAATACACTTATGTGTCTTGCGGATAGTTTAATAGCAACCCTAAAGGTCAAAATAAAGGCACAGCGAGCTTATTTCACAAAAATAAAAAAGATCACTAAATTCCCTACCTACACCCCCAGCGTAACCCCTAAAACACTCAAGCCCATCATGGTGCATATGGTCTCGATGATTTCTAATATTAAACCCACTATCTATAGAACCCCTCACCAACACCTAAGTTCCAACCTCAAAATGCCAATACTTCATTCATTTGAGGAAAATAAGATTGAGTACGAAGATGAAGATGAAGTCGCGATAAAGATGATGGGAACCAGAATGGATAAAGAATCGTTGGAGCATAATATTTATAAGAATGACATAACCTCAAGTATTTGTCATAATTTCTCTCTAACTTCAAATCAACCTATCAAACCAAAGGATTCGGGTAGTTTTAGGATAAAGGCCGTAAAACCCTTGAACATTTATACACCACCTTCACTCTACGTGGCATACTTTCATCGAAATGATGTGTATCGCTACTATCACCCACACTTAATGATAAGAGTAGGGGGACCCACCTTTTACGCGTCAAATAAGCGTAGAGTCAGGCTCGTGAGTCGAACAAAAACAAGCGCTTTTTGGGAGGCAACCCAATATATTATTTTCTTGCATATTAGGTGTGTCTTGTGTGTTTTTTTTATGTCATATGATTATACTAATCAATTTTGTGGTTTATGAAGTAAAATTTACAGGAAATAACTAATAGGATACTTGTGCAGAATTTTTTTCAGAAAGCGAAGAGAATTTTCTTTACAGTGTCTGGAGACTGCGTCAGGATTTCTCCTGACGGTGTCGCCAGCCCAGACACTATAAATTTCGTATTTTCTTGAATTTTTGAAAAATAACTTTGTTATAATTTCTAGAATTTATTATTTTTTTAAAACATGCAGAAAACCACGACTGCATTAGTATTTTCATCCTATCTTTATTGCTTTTGTAGAGTCTAAACTTAGTTAATGAGGTTGTATTTATCATTCACCCGTGGATATTACGTTTGGTATAGTTGTATCCCGTCATTGATTTACAGGTTATATTTGATGAGAAGAAGCTTGGAAGTTCTTAGGAAGTTTCATATGACGATTATTGGAGGATGATTTAACCAGTTATCGCATTTTCTTGTTCATATTGAGCAAACCAGAGGAGTACTAGTTTCTTTTACTTGTTTTCTTTTCCCTTTATTCGTTTTACGGGTACTTCTAAAGAACATTGGGGATAATGTTCAACTTAAGTGTAGGGGGAAATAAGCCTTAGAAACTATTATTTCAATTGCCATTTGCTTTGTCATTAAAATGATGAGTAATATATCGAAACAGAGCATAGACGGTAATTTTAACCCAAATTTAATTTTTTTATAACACATACCGACGAAAACCAAGTATTATTAGCGTCTCATGGATAGGAATTTATATGACTAGCGCAAAAACCCTCAAAATTTCACCCTAAAAATGTGAGGTTCGCCTTTAGATCTTTAGGAATTCGGGTATCCATTTTTACCTAAGATAATTTATATCTTTAGCTTTCTCGAGTTAAGGTTCGAATGCAGTCATATGTGTCTATTTCGTCGTTACGGATGTGTACGTATGGTATTTGTCGCCTTTTCTGGAGCATTGGTATCGGTATTAAACTATATGAGTGTACCGGTAGTGTATTAAATTCTAGAACTTGTTTTTGTGATGCATCCTGAGACCACATAGTGAGTATTAGGATTTGCTAGATAAGAGGCACTAGGAATAACCCATGTTTTAAACCTGTAATTGTTATTATGGTCACCTCGACTATATAACTATCCCACTCCCTTGCAATGCACTCATTTTAAGTGTAGGATACCCCTAGTACACCCCTTTGAGCCTATCCTTTTTTACGGTTCTCGTAATTTTCTGGTTAATCTGGACTATTAATGAAGAGCATTGTTAACCCTATAACCAATCATAACACCCAAATCGCCTTAGCCTACCTTGCATGTACTCGCTTTAGGTACATTATTGTTTTAACCCAAGTTAATTATTGAATACATGGTTGCTAAGTCCTTATCCTTGTAAATATAGTTTTGGGACGATTGGGATTCACGGTAGTATCTATTTTGTAGAAGAATGGGGAAGAAAAGTTAAGTCAATACCCCCATATGTTTGTCAAATAATCTCCATGTTATGTTGATCTACCTCAATTTGGGTCACTAGTTAGATTGTAATTATGAGTTCTAAAACTCAAGTGTGAGGGTGCAACTATAAACCCCAAGTGATGTATTATGTTATCAAAAAAAAAAGAAAAAAAAAGAAAAGAAAAAGAAAAAGAAAAAGAAAAGAGATTGATATAGAGTTTTGTAGAATTTGTATATCTTTGTCCGTGTCTTTGGCTTAGTAACCCAACCATCGTGTATTCTCATAAATGATTAGCTAACCTTTTCACCGAAAATTCACCCAAAATTCACCCAAAATTCACTCCCTAAATGTATCCCATCCGTTTTCGTTTCCGTTTCCATTAATGTTATCTTACACTTACACCCCGCAACCCTTTAAAAGACCTATTTGATAGTAATGATTAATACTTGCGCCTAGCGGTAGAGGTTTGATCCTTTACCAAGCCTATGGTAATTTATATGCTATGACATGTAACGAGTGTTAATTTTCCGTTTCCCATAGTTGTTGTAATTTATTATACACCCGAGAGAAAGAGAGAATCCCAAACACTTATGTGAGGTTCTAGTATTTACTTTCCGTGCTTTTAATTACGAGGTCTAGAAGGTTGTGTTGTAAACTGCTTCTAAAGAGTAGGTTAAATGCCCCCAATATTGCTATTGTCTAGGTAGAAAAGCCCATTTGATTGGGGATAAGCAAATCGTGTAGGGGTATTTGATGAGGTGTCATTTTCATACTATTTCAGGGTCATTTAACCTCATAAATTATGCAAATATGCCCAGATTATGTGCTTAATCGTTTGTTTTCATATATTTAGCACTTGGATGGCATTTGAAGGAAATACACGTGACTTGGGCTCATTTGGAGAAGAAACCGACAAGACTACGACTCTACACCATTTATCTTGAAGAATTATGCATACAGAGCATGGAGACGGTGTCACAGACTTCAAGCGACGACGTCAGGATTTTCAAGGTGACGACGTCATGGATTTGACGATGACGTTAGGACGTAGTCGACTTAAAACGGCTCTAGAAGATTCCACTTGGCGACGGCGTCATGATTACAACACGACGCCGTCGTGACGCTTTTCTTATATATACAAAACCGATTTTAGGGTTTTTAGTGTGTAACTTTGTATAACTTTTGGGAGACGAACCCTAATCATTCTAGCAGCTTTTAGGCCATCTTTAGGGCCTAAAAACCATATTGTAACTGACCTTGATCTATGTTTTAATCAAGTAAGATTGTTTATCTTTAATCATTCAATATGTTTATGTGTTGTTTGATTGATTTATGTTCTTGCTTTATTTATAACATGCAAGGCTAAACCCTCCTTTGTATTTACTTATGATTATATGAAACTTAGATT
Source organism: Tanacetum coccineum (assembly GCA_026074375.1). Classification (NCBI taxonomy): domain Eukaryota; kingdom Viridiplantae; phylum Streptophyta; class Magnoliopsida; order Asterales; family Asteraceae; genus Tanacetum; species Tanacetum coccineum. The sequence goes on along the minus strand of BQNB010030666.1, from coordinate 17,635 downwards.
GTAGATCCTTTTAATGTTGATTCTTGTAATGGATGAGCGTGTTAGGCTTTAGAAAACTAGCCATAAGATTTTAAATTGGCATAGACGTCTAGGGAAACGCGAGTGTGTAGAAAGGATGCCATCGGTAACAGTCTTCATACCACCTTACCCCTAATATGGTGATCCCTATTAATACATTTCAACTGCATTTAATATACTCTTAGGGGCCTTGTAATAGTCTTCATACTACCTTGCTTGTGCGTTGCCTTAACGGAATATTAAATAGACGGCGGGTTCGTGTAATTCGTTCATGACTTAGGAAATACTTACACAGATCATCACAAGTGTGATAAAGCAACAGGATTAGGAGAAGCAATCTAAGAAGTAATACATGATTAAGTAAATACATCATTTTATCATAAAGTTATCACCAGTAGTTTAGATTATATTTTACTAATTATTAGTTTAATTAAGCCAACCTCTCAAACCATGATTTTACTTGCTTTCTATAAAATAAAAATACAAAAAGAATATTCTCTTAACCCCATAGACCTCTGTTAGATTATGTTTAAGCCTTCCCAACCTATTCCCCTAGAGAACGATAACAACCCCCCGAGTCTTGCCTATACTACACTACAAGAATAGGTGCACTGCCTTGTAAAACTTATTGTTGAAGTCTAATGACAACCGCATCAGTTTGGCAAGTTGCCTTTTTTGGTTTTAACATTTTTGTTTTTCCGGTATTTTACTCTAAATTGGTGGTATAATTTATGTCTGGACAACATTTTTTTGTTTTAAAAATGGTCCGCTGCTATAGATATTAGGAAACTTTATTATTGGATTAAAATTAGTTTGTGGATTTTTTAAAAAGGCTAGATAAATTTGTATATTGTGAAACTTTGTCAATGCGGTGTGAGTAAATTAGTGGAGTAGTTTAAAAAATGGTTTATGTTGATAAGTGCGTTTTGGTTAATGTAGGGTTTTGTGGGTGTTTGCTAGCTCATTTTGGTCATGTCGGCACACTCTTTTCACATATATGGCTGGCTCATAAACTGTTTCGGTGCAACATGTAGCAATAGTCGCGTTTTCTTCAACTGAGCTTTTCGTGTATAAGGTGCGTTTAGTAAGTTGTTGGGCCAATTCAGTGTCAAATGATCTTTCACTTTGGATTTGACTAGAAAATACCTAAGTGTTAGTTAACCTTGAACATTACTCAGGTTACTAAATGAATAATCATTCAGTGACTTACCTTCAAGTGTTCAACCTGAGTCTAAGAAGAAAGACTCAACCATTCAGTGAGGCGGCACTCACTGAATAAAGTCTCTGAACTAAAGAATAAGGCGATGGATTTAGTGAGTTGTGATAATAAGCTCATTGGTCCCCTATATAATCTCCTTGGTCATAATGAATACCTAGAAGACTTAGAGACTGAAGAATATGCAGGATTAATTTGAAAGAATAAGATCAAGTACTTATTCCCTTAAGTCAAACTATCTTAAATAGGGTATAGGAACAAGGTCAGTGTCATCACTTACCTTAGAAAGTGTGTTGTCCTTTTACCTAGATTAGAATGTGTAATAGAGACAAGTGTATGAATGTATTTGTCCAATCAACTTGGGGACACACATTTATCACCCATGTGGGTCGGACCCTACCTTAGCACTATAAATAGAGAGTCTTGTAACGGAGTAGGGTTTACGTTTGTGCACTTAATATTTCATCATTTACAAACCCTACTCCTCCAAATCTACTAAGTCCCTGAAGCAAGTTCAGTTGGTTAGCATAGTAGTTAACCTTTGTAGTACTTTGGTTTGCAAATAATTATGGAGATCACTCATACATACATTGTCATTCAATCCACATTGTTGTTCGGCAAACAATGAGGTATAATTATTAATAAGATTTATAAAGGATTAAATGTTGAAAAAGTTTTGTGTTCCTTACTTATTGTCTTTGCTTTTTATCAAAACCTTTTTCAATACATTACTTTCAAGTCATGAGTTAGGTATCATAACTTTGTAGTTATTGGTTAACTAACTCAAAGAGAACAACAAGTGGTATCAGAGCAGAAGGTTTATAAAACTTTTACACACTAAGACTGCTCAAATGTTTTTAAAACCTAGATTATGGCCGCTAAAAGGAATGTACCCTAACTAGTCGATAAGAAAAGAGGTAGTTATTCAGCTATTGCTCCTAGACTAGAAGTTGGTAAATTTAACAAGTGGAAAAAGCAAATGCTTTGCTACTTAACTGGAATGGAACCCTATTACATTCAATGTATTAAAGATGGTCCTTTCTAATCCAAGACCGTTGAAAGTGTTAACAAACCTAAAGCACAACGGTCAAATGATGAGAGGAGCGTGGTCAATCAAGACGAACGCCTTAAAATCATCATTATATCATGCTTACCTTATGATATAATGGAATCAGTTATTAGCTATGCTATAGCTAAGAAAACATAGACTGGCTTGGTTCATAGCTTTAAGGGGCCCTCATATACCAAGGAGAACATGATCATGGATATGAAACTTGAGTATAATACCTTCAGAGTTAAACCCTCTGAAAGTCTCTCTCAGACCTATACCTGATACAAGACCTTGCTCAATGAGCTTTCAAATGATGGCGTGAAACTGTCTAAACATGAAATCAGCGTGGGTTTCGTAAATAGTCTCCCTGAGAAGTGGCTTAGCTTCTCTCAGGGACTGAGAAACACTAATCATACTCAGACCCTTAACCTTGCTGATATCTATAGGAGGTTTGTCTATAAAGACAACATGATTTCAAGAAGATACCCTGAGTCCAAAATGACTCTGATAACTGCACCCTCAACTACTCCTATATCAACTGCTTTCTTTTCTAACAATATTGTTCAGGATTTTTAAGAAAATTCAAATGATGAGGTTAATGAGAGAACTATTGAGGAATATATAAGAGATTTAGATATTGAGTTTCATGATAGAGCCCTTTTGTCTAGGTCAAAACGTTTTATCGAAAGAAGAAATAATTTTTATAGTCAAAAAGCAAATGAAAAAACTGAGTGTTTTAAATATGGTAAAAAGGGCCATTTTTGCAAGAGATTGTTTTTCAAAAACGTGAGAACCTTCTTATAAATCATCAGTGTCAAACTCTTCTTCAAGGTCAAGTGGTTTTCAACCTAAGTTTACACCTAAACTCATTCAGTCTTCACAACAAGTTCAGAGTAGTCAAAATGAACCAAAAATTCAAAAAAATTACAAGACTGAGTACAAGAAGGTGAAAGCTAAACTTGCACTTCTTGAGGCTAGCCCTTTAAGTACTCAGTCTCCAAAACCTTTTTAGTCTAAAAATAAAGGTCTGGTAGCTTAGACTTTTGACTGGGATGAGGAAGAAGTGTCTGATGATGAGGAGATGACACAAGTTAAGGTGTTGATGGCTCTTGTTGATGATGATCTTGCTGTTGGAAAGAACCATGATAGAAATGGTGAATGGATTGACATCATCATGAGGAAGGTAAACATTCTTCTGTCTATGGATAAGGATGCTGATTGGCAAAACTATCTTAAGTACATTAACATAGATCTTAAGTTTGTCGAAGAGCAAATATTAAACTTGTTATCTAAATATAACAAACTTCTTTTTGAACTAAATAAATGTAGAGATGATTTACTTATTTTTAAACAAGCCAAACTTGAGGTTGTTACATTTCAACTTTAAAACACCGAACTTATAAAACAAAACCATGCTCTTCGAGAACAACTTAAAAAAGAAAAACGTGTTAATGAAAATGGTTAAATAATTCAAATAAAGTAAGTCAATGCATAAATGAGCAAATTCCAAATCAAAAGAAAAAAATTCTTAGAATTGATCAACGCACTGAAGCATCATCCAAAAATGATGTAAAAAAAGCTACCAAACTTCAACACTGAAAGGATTTTGGTTCCTGGAAGTCAGGCTGTAAATAAGTGTCTAAAACTCACTAAGGCACCCACTGACCCTGAGTCTTCCAAAGAATCAGGATCGATGCCTCTAACACCCTTACCTCCACTGAAAGTTCTTTAGGGAGATTCTCCAAGCTCTGAGGTCATGCCATTGGCTTATCAAGAACACTCCAAAGGAGAGACCTGGTTCAGGTACTATGAAACATACAAAGCTTGACATATAAGAATCTTCAAGTAAGAGTGTTTCAGGACATGTCACTGTTTCTAGCACTGAACTAGTCATTACTTCAGTTCCTACTTAAGTCAAAAAAAATGAACAAGAATCCAAAATAAATGATTTAACCAAACTTGTTCAAATGACGATAGATTAAAAAGTTAACTCATCTCATAAGATTCAAACACAATCTGAATCATCTAAGTCAGTTAACTCATCTAAAATGAGCCAGGAATCTAAACCTAAAGTTTAAAACACTGACTCATCCAAATCAGTCAGACCAAAACCTCTACAAAAACCTAAGTTAAAATACAAACTTTGCTATTATACAAATCATTCGAGTGATGATTATTACAGAATTCTCTATTGCATGAAATGCAAAGGAGAGGATCATATGACCTATGATCACAATATGTATGTTGCATCACTGAAATATAGTGAAAACTACAAGGCATAACCTTATCAGTATGCATCACCATCAAAATAGATTCTGAAAGCTAAGGCAAATCCTTTCCCACCATGCACTCACCGTGGCTTCAATGACCATCGCCTTGATGATTGTCGTATGTATCTTGATTGTGAAATATATGGAAGCAATGATCATGCAACCTCATGACACAATCGTATCATTCTTGTTAGGGGATGTACCCTAGTTAAGTCCTCTCAGTCTAGTGAATCCTTAGTTGGTGTGAGTTGCAATACTTGTGGAAGTACTATTCATTCAACCACTGACCATAGTGACTTTGAAAATTTTAAAAAAGGTGAAAAAATCCAAGCTACTAAAGCCAGATAGCTCACAAAGAAGTGGGTTCACAAGAGAAACTAATCAGTTTATTATGTGTGAAGAGACACATCAAGGAACCCATCTGGTACCTAGATAGCGGATGCTCAAGGATTATGACTGGTGTCAAGAGTTATTTGCACAAATATGTGGAGCAACCAGGACCCAAGGTTTTTGGTGATAATTCATCTTGCATTACTGAGGGATATGGTTCAATAAACTATGGTGGTATTGTTTTCTCTAAAGTAGCTTTTATAAATGGTTTAAAATACAATTTAATTAGCATCAGTCAACTCTGTGATACTAAATATATTGTTCAAATTGATGACAAGCAATGAACAATTTTTAATGCAAATAAAGAGATTGTGTTGATAGCCCCAAAGAGAAATAATGTATATGTTCTTGACATGTCATCACTGACTTCAAATGGAGCCTGCTTATTTGCCAAAGCCTCTGAAACTATGGCACAAAAGGTTATCACATCTCAATTTCAAAAACAATAGATAACTTGCTAAACAAAACAAAGTTCTTGGCCTTCTCTCACTTGTTTATTCAAAAGATAAACCATGCTCAACATATAAAAAGGGAAAGCATCATAGTGCTTCTTTCAAAACAAAGCAAAATTTCTTAATCAGGAAGTGCTTGCATTTTCTTCATATGGACCTATTTGGACCAGTCAGTCCAATGTCCATAAATCATGAGAAGTATACCCTAGTCATTGTGTTTGGTTGACAGATTCAACGAATTCAGTATCTGAACTCCATTCCTCATTGTGTTTGGTTAGTAAACGGAATGGAATGAAAATCTCTCAAAATCACATATATGTGGAATTTAACATTAAATAGCAAAATGGGAGGAATATTTACAATTCAATGAAATTAATATTATTATTATTATTATTAATTTTTATTACGCATTATTATTATCATTTTTATTAGTGAGAAGCCTATCATTATTATTATTATTATTATTTAATTATATTTAATAATTATTATTTGTTTAAAATTAAAATTTTAAAACCTATTTTTATTCTATATTTTAATAGTTTTATAAAATTATATTTTATAAAAAACAATATTATTAAAATAATATTAAATATAATAGTGTATATAAAAATATTATATACATATTAGTTTATATAATATTGTTTAAAAAATATTATTACATTTTATATCAAAATACTAATACATTTTATGTAAAAATACTATATATTTAATATATTAGTTTATATAATACTATTTAAAAATTATTATTATTATTTTTATTCTTATAAGTAATATATTTAGTAAATAATATTAAGTTTATTAAATTTAAACTCAAATTAAATTTTAAGTATTCTAATATAATTTATTTTTTCTCATTTTATTTTCTTCCAACTAAACACGCGTTAATTTTTGCAAATTCTAATTCCTTCAAATTTCAAATTATAGAGATTCTAGCTTCTAACATTCTAATCATTCACATTCCAATTCCCTAAACAGATTTTAATTCCGCCAAAAACATTCTGTGAACCAAATGGGCCCTAAGTGTCTTTGACTTTTCTAACACTTTCTAAAAGTGTGTAGAAGTTAGAAGAGTGAAGAGAATTAGTGTCTCATAATAAGACAAAGCTCTTAGCAATCATTCCCACAAGTATGCGTGTTTAAATTCTTGTGTATACAAGAAATAACATATGTGAATAAAGCACAAATCAGTATACAAAATAGTAGATGTGAAGAACTAGCAGATGTGAAGTCAATTTGACCGTATGGCTCATGCTGGTGAAACAATCCAGGAAAGTATTTTTTTTATTTGCTATTCGAGATGAACAATTTTCTTGCCCTTTTAGCTTTTTTGTATAAACAGGTAAGACCGAAGCGCGTTGAACTACAATAGTTTTTAACACATAAAATTAGTAGTTCAAGAGGGTAGGTTGTTAAGAATTGGGTTGTAAAGATACAAGATAATCGGGTTGTAAATGATTTTGGTTTTTAAAGAATTGAGTTGTAAAGGTTCGAGATTATCGAGTCGTAAAGATTGGGTTAAGAGTCTTGGGTTTGAAATAATTTGGTTGAATTAATTAAAGGTTTAACACAAGAAATTTTTTAACAAACCGAGGTCGAAGATGAGGTACGTAAAAGAAAAACTACCCCTTGTATGATTGAACTTAACGAAAAAATATAACGATTGTTTCGTCAAAGGACCGGTTAGTTACAACAGGTCAAGTAGCAGGATGACTTGTATAATTATTTAAGTTTTAAGACGAAAGTTAAAAGTGAAAAACATTTATGTCCTTAACTCTTGATAATCCCTCCGTCTCAAAATTATTGTTGTTCATCGACAAAAACACACACTTTAAAAAATATCATAATTATAATTTTATATAATGACAATTTTACTCATAAATAATTAATTTATAACTTTAATAACTTTAAATAAAGATAATGTAGTAAACTCTATTAAGATCCGTAGTAGTACAAAACCAGAAATTAGACGCTTGTCATCATAACCGTCGTTCGATTCACCGGCGGCCAAATTCCGGCGAATCTCCGACTAAGTAACAGGTACAACAACCACATTTTATTAATACCTTTTATTTTATTAGTTAAGTTTCATTATTTGATTCATTACTATTACTATATGTGTATATATATTGCATTGCATTGATGATTTCTAAACCCTAGGAATATTGTTACATTTTTATTTCGGACATATTTCAACTCTTAAACTAATACTAGTAGTATGTATAGATTTTATATAAGCTTATCATGTCATAATAAACTTATATAACCCGAAAAGTTTCAAAATAAGCCACAAAATAAGCCGAAACAAACACCCCCTAACATTTTTGTAACTGCATTCAATCAAACCACGCAAAGCGGCGGTAACGAATAGCTTCTGGCCTTTTTTTATTTATTTCTTTTTTGTCGATTTCCATCAATTGATGTAAGAGAGGAGGGAGAGAATGTATGTTAGGTTAAGGGTGAAGCGAATGTATGTTTGGTAGCGAGCGTTTATGAGCGTTTTGAAGCAACTAGCAACTAGCGTTTTGTACCCAATGCTTGTTTGGCAACAACCAACTAGCCGTCCTAATTTTTCTAAACGCTCCAAATCAAATGCTAACGAAGGAGCATTTACTAGCAACTAGTGTTTACACTAAATAATTACAACCATACAGCTATGTTACCAAACGCTTTATCAAAAAAACAATAGGATGACTCGGATGGGCAGATAAAACAGAACCTGTCAGCTACGCCTTTTTGCTGCTAACGGCTACTGTTTCTGCTAGTGCTATTTTCGCCAAACGTACGTTGGAGTTATGTTGGGATATGTATTGTTTATATAATAATAGTATACATACAAATATAGATATAGATATAGATAGCATTGAGTAGTTACATTTTGCATCTAAATTTCATTCACTAGTTTCGACATTTTCGCATAAATATATAAAATGTTGGAGGAGGGAGCTAGAGTCTTTAATCCTTTCTATTGTGTACATATCAAATTTTCTAGATTTACACTAAGTTGCACGGGGACGGAAACGGGGAAGGGGACGGGTACCGGAAACGGCAACATCGTAAAATTTAAGAAACGGGTACGGCGGGGAAACGTCTAATGGCAAATTGTCATCCAAAATAATATTACAAAACATTCAACAGACTCGCATCAGATTATTGTGGGTCACACTTTTTCTCGCTCAATAAAATGCGAAAAGCTTCTGCCTTTTCATACAATTTAAATGATATTTAATTGGTATACAACTATACAAGGCTTACAAGCAATCAGGGACGGAACCAGGCATTAATATAGCCGGGTGCACAAAATATTTTGAACTGTAATATAATAGAGTTACTAGAAACACATTTTGATGGACCGGGTGCATTTGAGATACTTTTAGAAAAAATCGATGTTTTTTTCGAAAATTGACACTACATCGAAAAAATCCATGGGGTTCCCGGGCACCCGCGGGAACCCACCTGGTTCCGTCCCTGCAAGCAATATACAGAATTATTAGATCATACAATTGTAAGTTTTTTATGATATAAAAGCAATCAATATTAGTATTTTACTCTGATGAGATTCCAGAAATTTTACGATAAAGAATTGAAGATTGTCGACTAGAGAATGAGTTTATGAGTTCTGTAGGGTTTGAAAAGATGATGAGCCGTGAGTTATGAAACGATTTGTCTTCTAATTACGTAGGTTAATTAAAATAAAAGACTTTTAGTTAATGACATAGGAAACGTGGGTTTTTGGGCCGGAAACGTTACGTTTCCTAAATAAGGATCCGCATACCCTAATTGTAGAAACGTTTCTACTTTTCCCGGGGACGTTTCCCAGGCGTTTTCCCGCGTTTCCTGGTGTTTCCCGTTTCGCGGCGTTTCGGAAACGTCGTACAGCATCCCGGCGGAGTTTCCGTGCATCCTAGGATTTACATCGATTTGTAAAATAATGGAACCATGTTTTATTTTAAACTACAATTGCATCAAAATGTAACTATGCTACTTGCATTAAAAAAAATCTTTTCAATCGCAACTTGGCACCAAGGTGGAATTATGTATCGACTTTGGTTGCGAGTAGTTCATACTTCATAGATTGATGGTGCTGTTATTTTTGCTGCTAATATGAAAGCACGGAAGTTGAAAAAAGTTATTTGTCAGAAAAAAAACGCCCTATCTCTCTTTTGCATAAAGAGTTATATTATCATTTTATTGTGAGTCTTGCCTCAATTCGTATGGTTATGTTATTATAGGAACTAGTCATTACTAAAAAATGGATGCTCCAAAAGAGAGGTGGTGTGTTGTCACTGGGGGAAGAGGCTTTGCTGCACGCCATTTAGTTGAGATGCTCATTCGCTATGAAATATATTCAGTTCGGATTGCTGATTTGGGTCCTGAGATCAAGCTCGAAACCCATGAGGAGAAGGGAAGCCTTGGTCAAGCTTTACGAATAGGTCGTGCACACTACGTATCTATGGATCTCCGTGATCAATCTCAAGTGGAAAAAGGTACTTTATTATCTTTCTAACTCATATTTGTATCTGTTTGCTGCGTATGTTAAACATGTCTAAAATTTACATGTATATCAAGTTTGTCATCCACTACTAATATAATACCAAGAATTTTAATGGTGAAGCGAGTAGGTATACACAAGGGCACAAGGATATGTAGAATAAAAATATGGTATGGATGTTTGTAAGAGCACATAGATAAGAGCAGTACACATTAACAAAAAAACCAATAGTTAATCATATGAACAATAGTACAAGAAAGTATGAACCGAAATGAAACAAAGTGGATAATAAACATAAATTGAGTGAAACTATAAAGGTTTGACTTGGAAGCAATCATTTAAAAGTATGGACATACATTGTTCTGCTCACCCAAGTACCCAACCATAGGGAGCATCATGCCCTTTTGTTTTTATATAGGTGGTAATTAAAAACAAGAGGATTTATGGTCAATGCATCTCAAGCTTGACTTTGTATTTTGCGTGCTTTGCTATTTTGCAGCTTGTGAAGGGGCTGAAGTAGTTTTTCATATGGCTGCACCCGATTCATCCATTAATAACTACAAGCTGCATCATTCTGTCAATGTGCAAGGTAATAAGAACGATTGAACATGTTCATTAAATATCTGAGGTGAAAGTTCCCAGATAAGAGGTTAATTTTTAACAGTGTTGCTGATAGTAATACCTTTTATTTTTACAACTCATGCAATTTTCATTACATGCACCTACAGGCACCAAGAATGTAATTGATGCTTGTACTAAGCTGAACGTGAAGAGGCTAATTTACACTAGTTCTCCTAGTGTGGTTTTTGATGGGGTACATGGAATATATAATGGAGAAGAATCAATGCCATATCCTTCTAAGGTATTGTATTTATAGGAGTTTTATGCTTATTTTTCACACCGAATTATGTTTAACATTGAAATCCTTTGACCAAGAGCTCTTACATTTTCAAAAATATTTGGTATTTATGTTCAACTTTTATTATATGTTTTATAAAATAGGATCATTGCAGTGTTCTCCATATGTCCTTGCCATAAGTAGTTTTAGTTCTTTCCACAAATGTTGTCAATAGACCATTTTTCTAATTCAAAGAACATCTCTGTAAAAAGATGGTTCATGGCCAAAGCTTGTGCACATAAATGATGAGTCTGAAAGCTTAGGTTTAACTGTTTAAGCAATGGTGCTTGTCTCCATGGCTCAGTTTCGTTAGAACATGCAGTGGAGTGACTTTGTCATATTGATTCAGTTTAGATCCTTGTTGCCGAAGAAAACTTTTTTGCTGGTTCTTTCTTATTTGTTAGTTTGCTGCTTGCTTTTGCTTATCATCCTTATTTATTTGTTTATTCATTACATAGTAGCCGAGAAATGTTATGGGAGGAATGTATATCAAATTATCATTTTGAATTCTCTCCTTAGAATATTGTATTTATTGTTAGTTATCACTAATCTCCACCAGGTTTCTTGATTTTCAGTGTTAACGTATGAGCAAGTCTAAAATGCTACTATTCGCTAAAATTAATTTTGTAATGTTTCAGCACAACGATTCATATTCTGAAACCAAAGCTGAGGGAGAGGCACTAGTTATTAAGGTTAATGGCGTCAATGGACTTTTAACATGCTGCATACGTCCTAGTAGTATTTTTGGTCCTGGTGATAAGTTGCTCGTCCCATCCTTAGTTGCTGCAGCAAGGGCAGGGAAGTCAAAGGTAATTCATTATTTGGACTTCGTAAATGTGAAATTAGATTGTAAGTTTGCTATTTGGACTAGATATTAATGTAAACTTTCCTTTTGATTTATGAATTACAGTTTATTATTGGGGATGGCACAAACATGTATGATTTCACTTATGTTGAAAATGTTGCACATGCTCATATATGTGCTGAAAGAGCTCTAGCATCAGATGGGTCTGCATCAAAGAGAGCGGCAGGCGAGGTAACTAAATCTGTCTTTTCAGTTGGAGTCTTACTCGTGAACTTTTTGATGATTGCATGATGTCTACATATTTCTTGCAATAATCTGCGTGATTCACACAAATTGCACATAAAATTTATCAATAATTTTTTTTTAATTTCAGTTATTTTAAGTTACAAGTTAATTTTGATATACCAATCTACTTGAAGCAGACTAACTTAAAAAAAAAGAAAAAGAAATCCCTTTAACATCTGAATCAAACGCAATAGTAGTGGCAGAAAAAGCTACCATATAGGCTTATAAATGAAAATGAGTAGTTGGTCTTAAACGTTTAGTTCCACTATCACAGAAAGAATCATTCGTCATGATCACATCCTTTTATTGTAAGTTTTACTAGTTTATACTAAACTACCAAAGCCATGCCAACATTATTTTGTGAAGAGTCTATTGTATACTTTACTTCAATATGCACGGAACTAGGGTTGCGCATGGACGTTCAAAAACTGAACCGAATCAACACATCTGAACCAAATCGACCAAAGATTGGTTTGGTTTTCGGTTTCGGTTCGGTGCGGGCCAAAATCGAACAAAACACACCTAAACCGACCCGTCACAAAACTGATATCGACCAAGTATATTGGCTCTCCATTCTAACATGTTTCGGTTAATTGGGTCGTTCGGTTCGGTTTTCCCAATACAATGCCCTACACGGATTAAGTCTTTCTAGTTTTACACTTCAGGTCAAACTACAAATGTATGGAAACTATGAAAAATCATTGAGATATTTTTTCATCGACAATTGTATAGTTAAGAGGCATGCAACTCAGTGGAAACAGAAACTGGTGCATATAGTGTGTGCAAGACACCATAATGACATATATACATATGTATAGAATTGCCCGCTGCAAGTAAAGCACCCAACTCATAATTGGTGATTTTTTACACAATCCTTGCTAAGTAAACTAATATATTAAAGGTATATCTTTCATGAAATGAACATAAATGTAGAAACGCAATATATATGTAAATGATTCTTGATGCTACAAATCGTTGCTGGAATGGAATACACAATGTTTGCAAATGTGGACATTTTCATTTTTCCACCTATTATATATGTAACGTTTTACCTGAGGAAAATATATGGAGTTTTAGGTTCTGAATAACTATTTGAAAATGAGGAATGCTACACCCACACCTTTTTTACATAAAAAAATCCACACTCACATGTGGCAAGTGACGTGGACCAATAGCATTGTATTAAATTTTCTCTTTCTTACTTTCACTCCCAATAATTAACTTACACATGTGGGTGTGAATTTTTTTATGTAAAAAAGGTGTGAGTATAGTATTCCTCTTTGAAAATTTACCATCTCAAATTCCTTTTTCAGGCTTACTTTATAACGAATATGGAGCCAATCCAGTTTTGGGAGTTCATGTCTCTTATTCTTGTTGGCCTTGGCTATGAAAGGTATACTTTTTCTTGCTTCCCCTCTCAAAGGTTGTTCCTAAATAATCATTTGTTTGATCTTTACACCACGATCTCAGTCACTTATTATTCATCAAAAAACATATTCATTCGTAGGAAAGAAAATATGTTAGCAACACCATGTCTTTATTTCTGATTTTATGTAGTTTTCAGGCCAAGAATCAAGATTCCTGCGTCTGTTATGATGCCTATTGCACGTATGGTGGAGCGTGTTTATACAATTTTAGCACCATATGGGATGAAGGTACCACAGTTAACGCCTTCAAGAATCAGACTTCTGACTTGCTACAGAACATTTAATTCTGCAAAAGCAAATGATCGTCTTGGCTATTCACCTATTGTGCCCCTTCAGGTCCATTCATGTTCCATTCTTATATTTAGATTTTATTTGATTTGCCCGATTCACAACTTAACTCCACGAGCCTAAATTATTAGTATTTGTTTACTCTGTAGATAAACCAGTAGAACATTTATCTATATCTGTATTTAAAATGTTTATATTAGTACATACTGAAGCATCATTTTAATTGAACTAGTTTTATTGCTCCATACATTTACTTAATAATACACGCATACGTATTTTTATTAAAAATCTTGAATGGAATTTGGGTAACTGCAGGAGGGTCTCAAAAGGACTATCGAATCCTACTCGGATCTTAGGGCTGAGCTTTTGCCTAGAAAGGAAGGGCCTTCCAAAGCTGCTGTATATCTTGGAAATGGACTGGGTATGGATACACAAATGTATTAACTTATTAATTTTATTTGTTTAAAATGCACTGTTAAGTTCATTAAAATTTAGTTTTAAATAACATAGGCTCCTTATACTATATTGCAGTTGCCGACATACTTCTTTGGAGAGATAACAGGCTGACATTCACTGCAATGCTTGCTTTGATTGTATTTTACTTCCGTTTTGTGTTACCAGGAAGTACTATGATAACTGCAATTTCAAAGGTCCTCATGTGGTCTTCAATCTTTCTGTTTATTCATGGGAAATTACCCAATCGTTTGTAAGTTATCTTTTTCCATTACAATGTTCAACACACCACAGCTTACCAAAACTTGAAATTTTTAGCCTCGTTTGCTGTGTCATTTGACTTCATTTTTAGTTAAGTTCGTATTAGAATGGGCTAAATGCACAATAAGATAACCAACTGTGGTCCAATTTCTATATCAGATAACAAACTTCTACAAATTTATTAATTTAATTATACCAACTTTTACAAATATCAATTTAAGTTAATCTGATCTGGTAACCGCTCAAAATGAAGATGTGGCAGCTGATGTGTTGGTAAATTTTTACCATGTTGACTTCTTTTTGTGATGGTGCAGAATGGGATATACAGTTGAGAAAATTCTGGAATCAAAGTTTCAGTTCTCAGAAGAAATGACACGCAAAACTGCTTTATCAGTGGCTTCATCATGGAATTGTGCAGTAGATAATTTAAAATTTATTTCCAGTGGGAATGACTGGATGCTATTCTTCAAGGTACTTTCATTACATGCTTTCATATCAAAATATTATTCGACTCATTACATGGCAATGCAATCATGTACTGTAGTTCTTTCTTCACATACTGTTGCTCTGAATATATCATGAATTGTATTGATTTGTTCACAAACAGATGGCTTTGTCTCTCTTCATCATAAGCTGGATCGGGTCAATGTCGCTGCCAAACTTTTTTGTGGAAGGTTCGTCGATAAGTTCATAAACTACTCTTTGGCATAATTAAATCCTTGAGCTTGTTGTAAAAGTTTACCTAAAGAGAATATCTTGTTAAGAAATTAACACATAAATAGCCAAACCGGTTAAAAATGGACAAATTTCAGGAAATCAACATACTTTATCATATTTTGCAGAATAGTCCTTAGAAATATTTTCTAGTCGATTAATTCCTCAACTTGCTAAAAAGATATGCCAATCATGTACGTAGTATATTTTATTATACTTATATATAATTAATAAGCATACCCAAACATCCCTTTAATATATATTTATATTCACGTCAGCAAAAACCACATACCATGTGAGTATTTAACTAGTGACCGATACTATACGTGTTGACGTTTAACAAAGATGGGACTTAGTTGAGTCAAAAGAAAGTTTAGGGACTTATTTATGGAATTTAAGAAAGTACTATCAGACAGCACTTTAGCGTACACTTGCATAGAGTTTCTTTGACAAGAACCTGGTGTTTGAGTTTCATCCGAGTCTTATGGTTTGCAACTTTTCTTTTTTCAACAAATTTTCATTCCAATTTTGTTTTTATTTCTATGCGTGTTATCAAGATCACAATTACGCTATAACAAACCTCATGCAGTAATACCTAGTTATTACTTATTCTGAAATTATAACGTTGGTTTAAGGAAATTAGTCAAACCTCTGTTACTCTTTTGTCAATCAATATGCCGAAATTTGAACCTAATACTTTCAGGTCTTTCCTAATTAGGATTCAATATGTGGATGTTTGCTTCTCATTAATAAAAAATATGTTTTATTGTTGCAGTACTTCCCTTTGCGTTTGCTGTGTTCTACATTTACGACCAATATGAAGATGAAGTGGACAGGATTCTTAAAACAGTTTTTCCAATCGAACGCATGTCAAATCCCGACTTCTTAAGATTGTTGAATCCTTTCAAGCCACTTGACAAACACGATTAGTTAATCATGCACTCGACACAAACAGTGAACCATTTTATTTGGCGATGAGGGTCAACTTAGAAGCAAGACGATTTTGTATATGCAACTGTTGTTAAAATTGTCCTGGCAAGATTTTTTCCCCGGAGAATGAACACACACAGAAACAAGGACTAGATCTGTTGGTATTGTTTTGGTAATTCATTTTTTTGTAGCAGATTAAATGATATGATTGTTTTAAATTAATTGATTTTGTTCTTGAGTATATGGATACTGCATAAGTTTGTATTGTTCCTGTAGTGCAGTAACGGTGTCATTTCCTCAATTATTTTTCTTTCTTCATTGTCTATCAGTTTTACGATATCCGTTTTTTACTGAGTGAGCGAATCTGGAGCATCGGTTGACCAAATTTACTATTAGCCTGTCAGGGGGTTTGGATGCATGCGCTAAAAGTGAGTATTGGGACTTTAGTGACCAGGATTAGAATCAGGTAAATTTTTGGTTTCTCCAAATTTGATTACTTGGACCCAATTACTTTTTTTCTTTTTGAAAACGACCAACGACCCAGATTACAAGTCTAAAAAGTTAAAGAAAAATGAGTAAATTATGGACTTTCCTAATAGTAACAGTTATTCGTTCTAAAAACATCGAGTTACTCCTAACAGTTATTGGTTCTAAAACAGCGAGTTCTCCCACATTGGCACACGAACGTAAATAAATCATAAACAAGCAAGATTACCCGCGCGTTACTGCGGGGCGTTAATTTTTCGCGCGTTGTTGCGGGACGGTATTTTTTTTTCTATTTTGTGCGGGTTTATTTTTTCGGTCTCTGTAGCGTTATTTTTTTATGTTATTTTTTCCTTTGTGTGAATTTATTTTCACGGTCTCATGTTTAATAGTTTGGTTTTTTATATGAGCTTATGTGTTGGGTCTCATGTTTAAGGGTTTTTTTTTGGCCGTATGGGGTTTTTTTTGACTTAGCGTACGTCGATTTTTCATTGCGCCGTTTATTTTAAAGTTATCAGCCATTTTAGTGTTTTTTTTAGTTCAACATTTTTTATAAAAACATACATATGTCAGAAGCATTACAATTTGTGTTTTAAATCTTGACTAAGTAAAAAAGGAAGGGAAAAAAACTCAAATGGGCCGGCCCAAAAATAGGAGAAAAAAAAATACTTATGGCCCGAACACTTGAGAGCCCAAAAAAAAGTAACGGCGATGCGATGAACAGTGTTTGACACATCTCTAATGAGTATATTTCTAATTAAAGTTGATTAACTTGTAAGTTCAGAAAATTAGTTTTGTTAGGGCCTGTTTGGTTTATATATGAGTTTAGGATTAGAATTTTAACAAGCAAGATTACCCGCGCGTTGCTGCGGGGCGTTAATTTCTCGTGGGTTGTTGCGAGCCATTAATTTATTATTTATTTTTTTAAATTTTGTGCGGCTTTATTTTTTCGGTCTCATGTTTAATCGTTTGTTTTTTTCTTATATGGGCATATGTGTTGGGCCTGATGTTTAAAGATTTCTTTTTTTTTGCAATACGGGGTTTTTTTAAGTATAATTTTATGGGATTATGCGTGCCTTAAATGACAATCGCGCGTTACTATAGGGATTTTTTTATTGTATTTTGTACGGGCTTATTTTTTCGGTCTCATGTTTAATAGTGCAGGTTTATTTTTTCGATGTCATGTTTTATAGTTTGTTTTTTTT
>BQNB010030665.1:33975-54671 GCA_026074375.1 Tanacetum coccineum | reverse complement strand
GACACAAAGGGAGATATTCTTTATCTTGAGCAATTATTTAATGAAGACCCATCTCCGACTCTCTCTCCAACGAAGAATGAAGACCTTAAGGAAGTCACCAAGGCAAAACCTTCAATTGAAGAACCTCCGGAATTAGAGTTAAAAGATTTACCATCTCACTTAGAATATGCTTACCTATAAGAAAATGATAAGTTACTAGTGATTATTGCAAAAGGTTTAAAAGATGATGAAAAAGATACCCTCTTAAAGGTGCTTAAATTACATAAACGGGCCATTGCTTGGAAAAGCACCGACATCAAGGGTATCGACCCACGTTTTTGTACACATAAAATCTTGATGGAAGATGATTACAAACCCATGGTTCAAATTCAAAGACGGGTTAACCCAAAAATTCACGAGGTAATCAAAAAGGAGGTCCTAAAAATCCTTGATGCCAGAATGATTTACTCGATCTCCGACAGCCCATGGATTAGTCCAGTGCATTGTGTTCCAAAGAAAGGAGGAATAACCGTTGTTGCTAATGAAGAGAATGAATTAATTCTGACACGTTTAGTTACCGGGTGGAGAGTTTGTATCAACTATAGGAAATTAAATGAAGCGACTCGAAAAGATCATTTTTCATTGCCGTTTATGGATCAAATGTTAGAAAGATTAGCCGGAAATGAGTTTTATTATTTTCTAGATGGATTTTCTGGGTATTTTCAAATACTGATAGATCCCCAGGACTAAGAGAAAACTACTTTCACATGCCCGTATGAAACTTTCGCGTATCGTCGCATGCCTTTTAGTTTGTGTAATGCTCCAGGTACTTTCCAACGGTGTATGATGGCCATATTCCATGATATGATCGAAAAGACTATGGAAGTGTTTATGGATGATTTCTCGGTTTTTGAGGATAGTTTTGATTCGTGCCTCTCCAATTTAGAAAAGATGCTAAAAAGGTGTGAAGACACGAATTTAGTTCTTAATTGGGAGAAGTGCCACTTTATGTGTAAAGAAGAAATTGTGTTAGGGCATAAAATTTCGAAGTCAGGAATTGAGGTTGATCGTGCTAAAGTCGATGTTATCGCTAAGCTACCTCACCCGACTACCGTAAAAGGTGTTAGGAGTTTCCCAGGTCATGCGGGTTTTTACCGACGCTTTATCTAAGACTTTTCCAAAATAGCTAGACCGATGACTCACATTCTTGAGAAGGAAACACCGTTTGTGATTTCTAAGGATTGTATTGATGCTTTTGAGACTCTTAAAAAGAAGCTTACCGAAGCTCTGATCTTAGTTATCCCAGATTGGTACCTACCTTTCAAACTTATGTGTGATGCTAGAGGCTTCGCGATTGGTGCGGTTTTAGGACAATGAAAGATGAAGCACTTTCAGCTTATACATTATGCTAGTAAGACGATGACCGAAGCTAGCTAAGAATCGAATGACCGAGTAAGCATCAAATTCATTACACTACGACGAGAAAGAAATCATTCCCGTAGAGTATGGCTTATGAAAAGCGTTTCGCCAAATCTTGTCTTAATCTAAAAAGCATAGTGTAATATGGATCCTGCGGTTTTAAAGTACCTTATAAATAAACAAATCCCAAGCAAGGTTGCTTGCTCCGTGGGTGCTCCCTCCCTACAAAGAATTTGATATCACCATCCGTGATAAAAAAGGAAGTGAGAACCTCGCGGCCGATCATTTCTCATGACATCGAGATTCCTCTCTAAGAATGTGTTTAGAAATAAAAGACATAAATGAAAATTTTGCCTTTAGAGACTCTGGTAAAATTTCTACAAAATACCCCCATGGTTTTGAGCGGATTATGCCAAATTTCCATGGCGGGGAATTATAATCATCAAAGGAATGACAACTCAACAAAAGAAGAAGTTATTTCAAGGACGATAAAAATACTATTTGGGACGAATCCCTATCTTTTTGTATATGTGGGACGGATTCAAATCATGTCGAAGTGTTAGCATGGGCAATAAGCTAATGATATCCACTACAAGCCTTTCATGATGGACCCACCGGCCATCATAGTGCCTAAGTTTTTTGGGCCATCTCAAACCGCTCGAAAAGTATTTATGCCGGTTTCTTTTGGCGCCCATATATCGAGATGCCCAATAACAATGATCAAATCTTGTATACTGTCAAAGACCAGGCAAAATTTCTACACACGAGATGAGATGCCTCAAATGCTATCAAGATTGTGAATTCTTCCTTTGTGAAATCTTCGATGTATGGGGTATTGATTTCATGGGACCTTTTCCATCTTCAAGAGGAAATAAATACATCCTCGTAGCCGTTGATTATCTTTCAAAATGGGTTGAAGCAAAGGCGCTCCCCACAAATGATGCTAGAGTTGTAAAAGATCTCTTTTTGCCCAATTCGGAACACCTAGAGCTATTATAAGCGATTGTGGGACCCATTTTTGTAATGATCAATTTGCTAAAGTGATGTCTAAGTATAGGGTCACTCATCATCTTGCTACCGCTTATCACCCTCAAACGAGTGGTCAAGTGGAGGTGTCCAATCGCGGCTTGAAGCGTATTCTAGAAAGGATGGTTAGAGAAAACCGTACCTCATGGTCCGACAAACTAGATGACGCTTTATGGGCATTCCATACTGCTTTTAAGATACCGATTGGTTGTTCGCCTTACAAACTAGTGTACGGAAAGTCTTGCCATTTACCTATCGAGTTAGAGCATAAAGCATTTTGGGCTTTAAAACATGCTAATTTCGATCTTAAAACAGCAGGTGATCACCGGAAGCTTCAACTTAATGAACTTAACGAGCTTCGGTGATCAATTGCTTACGAGAATTCTTCTATCTATAAATCGAGAGGACGAAGAAGCTTCGCGACTCGGGGGGGTGGTAGATCACAAAACCGCATTTGTCATGTGGTGACGTTTTACTCTTCAACTCTCGTCTAAAGATATTCTCGGGAAAGCTTAAAACTCGTTGGTCAGGACCTTTCACCATCACCAAAGTTTTTCCATACGGAACCATCGAGTTATCTCAACCCGATGGTCCAAACTTTAAGGTGAATGGTCATCGTGTGAAGCATTACTTCGGAGGGGACTTACCACCCAAGGTAGTCCAAGATCTCCAAACTTTCTCCAAGGACGAATGAATTCGGGGATCGAGTCAAGCTATGTGACTCGGTTACCAAAACACCAAAGCTCTCGGAGGAGACACCACAATGCTTATACCATTTTTTCTTCTTTCTTATTTCTATTGTGATGTGAGGAGGCTTGTACTCTTCCGATTCTTGTTGTTTGTGCTTGTGATTTTTTGTAGGATTGACCCAAAATTTCTGAAGACTCTCGTGTTCGGTGTTTTGTCCCGGTCCACTCGAGCTTCCTAGCCTTTGCTTGCCATTAGTTTTTGGAATCGATATCCCTATAATCATTATCAACTAACATTTATCTTTTAGCATACTTGATAAACGGCTTGAGATTTTTGTGATGTTTTCTCCATGCTTGGATTATGCATTCGACTTTTTGAGTTCTAGTGTGGGGTTATATAAGGCTAGACTAGGGAAATCATTCGAGAGGACAAATGTTTTATTTTAGTATGGAGGGTAGTATATCATAGATATGATCTATACCTAACCTTTGCCCGTTGTTCTCACGTACCCCGTTTTCCCACAAAAATTTTAAATTTTTAAGTCTTACGTATCTAGTTATTCTCATATGGATATATATATATATATATATATATATATAAAAAATAAATATATATATAAATTAAATATATAAATCTATATATATATATAGATCTAATATATATATATAGTATATAAATATATATATAATATATATTATATATATATATATAAGTGTTTTTGAACGAATGATAGCTATTCCTTGGTGAGAAACAAAAAGTAAAATGGACACCGACCGTTTATATCTTTTGCTTTCTATCCTTAACCGAAATAGAATAGATTCTTTGCTAATCTTTTAATACAAGGACTATAAAACACAAGTCTAGCTTAACAAAAGTCAAGGACTTTGCCAAGTTCCCATAATTGATTTATAAATATCACGAAGTTTCGATTTTATTAGAATTGAGATTGTTGCCAGTCTATGTGACTTTGTTAAAGTGCCGAACTTATTCATTGAGAGCTAAGTATTATAGTAGTTTCTTTATTGAAATTTTAAATGTGAAGACAAGAGATGAGAGAGTAGAGTATAAGATTTGATGCTATAACATAGAATAATTGGATTTCTTAAAGGATCATAAGTGTTAATTGTGGCATGTGGCTCCATCAGCTTAATAAAACATTATATAATTATTGAATAAATAAAGTTCTTTGGTTTTTTTGCGAGATATCTTGAGCTTGTTTTAGAAAATTTTCACTTCGTAGAGATTCCTCTGGTAAAAAGTAAGGTATTCACATAAAGGGTTGTCAGTGTTGTGGGGAAATAGACTCATGGACCATGGTCGGCTCGCATACCGATGTGACAGTTGTTAAAAGACCACAAGGCTTGAAATTTGGCTATAATAATAATAATTATGAAATAAACCGAAGCCAAAATAAGACTTCTGGATCATGGTTAGCTCGCATACCGATGTGATAGTCGTTTAAAGGGTGGAGGTAATAATAATAAAACCAAACTGTGGGCTGATAAAAGTTTACTGCCTCTTGCCGGCTCACAAACCGACTGTGGTAGTCTTCTAAATAAGGCACATAGTAAAAATAGATCCGTAGACTGATAAAGTTTGCCTGCATCTTCGGCTCATAACCGATGTTGCAAAAGCCTCTAAAAGGTCGAGGAAATTACCGAGGTCAAAATATGTTTGCTGCATCTTGCCGGCTCACAACCGAATGTTGGCATCCTTCTAAAGGACCGAGGTTTAATAATGTTGCTATAATAATAATATAAAAGAATAAAAATCGAAATTATCGACATCCGTGGGTTTATTCTAAATAAAAGCCGTCCGATCTCTGGACTCGTAGTTGAGTTGTTGCGGATGAAATAAAAAGGATAACCCATAAATCATGTGAAATTAGAACCTTAATGTGGACCTTATTCTCACCACATCGTCTCTTTAGGAAAGAATTTCAAGCTATTAATGGTCTAAACTGGGTTTACTTTATTAATAGAGGGTCATAATTTATTTGTCACCGAATAATAATAATAAATCCCTTAGAGGAAAATATGGAATAAGGGAGAAAAAGTACAGTACACAAATAGCTTTTATATGAATGAGTATGGTTAGCATTATAACTTGTTTATTATGCAATGATCATGTTTTATACTTGACTTAGTAGAGGCTGAAAGTCGGGGACCGATGATTTAACCATTGGACACTTTTTGTGCTTTTTGTTTCGTGATCCTAAAAGTTATCAATGAATAATGAAAGCAATACATTATGTCACACATGAATAAGTTGTAAGTTGTAAATTAGGAAAATTTAAAAAAAAAATAAAAAAAAAATAAAAAAAGAAAAAATTTGAAAAATGGGGAAATTGGGTGTTTTAAAACTTGTGATTTCTTAACTCTCCCCACAAAAGACTTTGCTACTTTTCAAATGATTAGTTTGGGAAAGTTTTGAGGTATTTGGTTTTAGAGCATATAACATTGCGTGAGGACACGGCAATCACGTAGTTTAAGGAATTTTGATATGTGAGAAATCACATATCCTTTTTATACCAAAAATGGCCTTAAATGAACAAATTGTGCAAATTATGTTTGTATATTGCTTGTTTTGTCATTTTGATTTAGGTACGGAATAAGCAAAGTTAATCATAAGAAAAACGGTCAAAACCGGACAACAAGTAACAACGAACACGACAGACGAGATTAAAGTGTACAAGAAGCCGGGAGCTTTCAAGGCAAAGCAACAAAGTCACCCTTGGTCAACCAAAAAAAGAACAACAACCCCAAATCCCCAAATGAGGCCCTCTTGTTGTTAAATCCATTTTGCACAAAAAGTCCAACAACCATAAGAGAACCATTAGATCCTTTATCTTTAATGGACTAAGGTCCTGTATATGTTTCTTACTATAAACCTTTTTTGCCCAATCTCATTTTCCCGAGCCCAAATAACATCACCGGCCCAATTCTTTTTTATAAATCCCGAGCCCAGGTCAAAACCCCTTTTTACTCCGGGTCAAACACAATTCTATAAAAGGAAAAGGGCGCGAAAATTAGGTTTTCTACTGTTCATTCATCGTGCCTGAGTGTTACCCTACATAAATCAAAGAGGTAAATCCCTTCTACCCCTCAACCCATAAATGCCTTGAAGATTCCAAGTACTAAGTGCCAACCCAGCATCAAAAACGTCATCAAGGGTCCTGATTGGCTACAACTGACAAGAGAATGACACGCGGGATTTATACAAACACACCAAAGATGGGAAATTTACACTAAACTCAGTGTTAAAGAAGCACAAGAGCTTCCAACTTATGGGATTGCCAGCTTGGCAATCCGTGTGCTCACAATCTCATCCAAGGGTTAAGATTGATCATCCAATGATTAGAAGATTTGAAGGTACAAGATCAAAAGCAAAGGGATGCATATAGACAAACCTAGAACTTCTCTCCCCTCCTATCAAAATTGAAGGCCTCTCTTCTCACTCACAAAGATATCTAGAGTACTATGTAGAATTTAATTTAGCTTTTAGATGTAATTTTCTCTTTAAAGTCATTTAGCTTATTATGTTTTCTAAATCAATGTAATTCTCTTTCTTCAATAGCTTGTAATCCGTTGTTTAATCAAATCTCTCTACTTAATTTCATATGCTTAGTATCATTCAAGTTATTTCTCTTTAAATAATATTGTATAAATAAGCTTACTAAATGTCCTAAATAAGCTCTCATAAGACTGTCATTTCAACTCATAATCTAAGCTACACTCTCATTTAAGCTCTTAAAGCTTAAATGAGCTTATCTTATTTAAATCCACAATCAAAATACCTCAGCTTATTCTTGGAAGGGAAACCAGACTCAATGACAATGGGGATTATCCAGACCTCTTAGCTATCTAATGATAACTAGAGCGTGTGATTATCTCATACAAGAGTATTTGATAAGCCTTTTTTTTAGAGCAAAGGCTATTGTAAGTCTTCATTTTCATTTTCTAGCTTTAAATCTGCAAATTAGTTTATTATAGCTTATTGTCTGCTTATTTCTATTTAGTGTAGCTCATTGATGCTTAATATAGATGTTTATGCTTAATATGTTTGTTTGTTAGTTTGAAATCTTAGTTTTCATAATCTGTCATAAATTTGTCAAAAATACCAAAAAAAATTAGCTTAGATTTTTAGCTTATTTGTCCTGCTTATTAGATTGCTTAAATCTTCTAATTAGGTTTGTTTTTATCTTGTCACTATCTAGTATTAAGGATTTTTAGCTTGGATCTAAAATTTATAAGTTGAAAATGAGGTTTAGAAGTTTAAAGGGGTGTATGGGCACAAGCAGAAAACTAACTTAAGTTAGTACTGCCAAATGTCATTATACCTTTTGGACTGTTTTTAAACTTGATTTTTGAGTTTATAAGTTTGGATTTTAAGAATTAATTAGGTTAGATCAAGTTTAATTCAAATTTGTTAGTTGTGATTAGAATCTGTTAACATAATTCAAGTTAGTTTGCATTTTTAGTTCTTGTATTTTTAAGCTATTATAATTGCTCTTCTTGTTTTTGTTTTAGTGATTTTAAAGTGTAGAAACTAAGATCTTAGATAGTGGTAACCTAGCATATTTTTCAAATTAAAGTTGTTGAGTCATTTGAGTGCAAACTGAGCAATCATGTGTATAAACAGACAACAACAAAACAATCAATTAACAGCTTAATATTTCAGGTATAAATAGTTTTTAGATATTGATTTTTTGTACACAAATAGATTTTAGGCCATTCTAGATTGATTAAGACTTATTTTAGTTTAAAAAGCTTATTTGCTTATCTGTTTTTAAGTCTAGAAGTAGCACTTTGTCTTTTAATTCAATAACCAAAAGTAGAGTAAAATGAATTTTCAGCCTTTTAAAGTAGCTTTTTCTTAGCTTAATTAGATTTCAAAATACCTTTTAAAAGTAGTTTTAGATAGCTTTTAGGTCATAGTTTAAGCTAGCACAACCCAAAAACACAAAAACAACCCATACCTTAAACCTAGCTTCTAACAAACCTATGTTGTCTTCTACAGGAGTAAAACAGTCTACTTGTGCTAGCAGATCACAGCCTTCAGGCAATACAAAGAAAGATAGGATTCAACAAACACCAAGTAGTACTCTGAAGAATAAAGTAGAAGCCCACCCTAGGAAAGTTAAATCTAGTTTGAAAATAAAGATTGTGTTGTTGCACCTAAAGGAACTGCTCATGTGCAGCATTCCAAGCTTAAGGCAAATTATGAACTTAAATGTGTTAAGTGTAATAGTTGCATGCTTTTTAATAATCATGATTTGTGTGTTCTTGATTTTATCAATAATGTGAATGCTCGTGCTAAATCTAGATCTGTTAAGAAAAAATCAAAGAGAAAAGTTTGGAAACTAACAGGAAAGGTGTTTACCAATATTGGATATATCTGGAGACCTACTGGTCGGACCTTCACTATAGTAGGAAATGCGTGCCCTTTAACTAGGATTACCACAACTACTGAAGTACCCCTTAGGAAATCATTTGCTCTAGATAATAAAACACCTAAACCTGTAGTCACATTGGTTTACTCAAGGAAACCTAGGAAGTCTAAAACTAGTGTTCCTGTTAACAATTATAAGGTTATTAAATCTGTAACAGATAACAATTCTAACAATTCAAACCCAGTCCACTCCTCGGGATCCATAGTTTCCAATGTTCCATCTTCCTCTCTTGATGAATGCAGGTCGTCCAAATTATCCTCTGGTATTTGGACTCCGGCTGCTCTAAGCATATGACCGGAGATCGCTCTCAGCTCACCAATTTTGTCAATAAGTTCTTTGGTACGATGTCCAAATTTGGTAATTATCATGTACAAAGAATTAATGGGTATATGGAGACTATCAGATTGGGAATGTTTACAATTTCAAGGGTTTAATACTTTGAAGGACTTGGGCATAATCTATATCTCTGTGGGATAATTTTTGATTTCCAACATCGAAGTTGCATTCTATCAAGTCACACCTGCACATTCACAAATCTAAGAAGGTGTTCATATTAACTGGATCTCAAGGGGACAATCTATTATACACTCTCTCTTGAGGATATGATAACGTCTTCTCCTATCTGGCTCTTGTTCAAAGGCTCTAAAACCAAGTCTGGTTATGCATCGTTCCCCCCCCCCCCGTCCCCCGCTCTCTTATTTGAACTTCAGAGCTATTAATCATCTTGCCAGACATGGTCTTGTTCGAGATCTCCCTAAGTTCAAGTTTGAAAAGGACCATTTATGTTATGCATGTGCATTAGGCAAGAGCACGAAGAAACCTCACAAACCAAAATCTGAGGACACCAATAAAAAAAAACTCTATCTGTTGCACATGGATTTGTGAGGACCAATGCGTGTCACGAGTGTCAATGAAAAGAAGTACATCCTTGTTATTTTCAATGATTACTCTCGATTTACATGGGTAAAATGCTTGCGAATAAAAGAGAAGCTCCAGAAATTTTATTATCATTTTTGAAGATGATCCAAGTACGACTTAAGGAAACCGTCCAACGCATCAGAACAGATAATGGAACTGAGTTTGTTAATCAGACATTGCGTGAATATTATGGGAAGGTTGGCATCTCTCATGAAATATCTGTTGCCCGCTCTCCACAGCAAAACGATGTTGTTTGAAAGACGAAATCATACGCTAATTAAAGCAGCCCGCACTATGTTTAATAAATTATGCAAAAGCTTTCTTTTTCTACGGGAACGAAGCGTTGCTACACAGGCCTGTTATAGACCCAAAATCGTTCCATGATACCCTTCGAACACGGTAAAACACCATAACGAGCTCTCACAACAAACCTCCCCGACCTAATCATAATCTTCATGTTTTGGTACAACTCTGCTAACAACGAATGATAGCGAGAACTTGGGCAAGTTACAACCGAAGGCCGATATAGGTATTTTCATTGGCTATGCACCCACGAAGAAATCATTCCGGATTTACAACAGACGTACCAGACGAATAATTGAAACCATTCACGTTGACTTTGATGAGCTGACTGCAGATAGGCTTCTAACATAAAACAGCAGTTCAGGACCTCATTTCAATGAAATGACTGTCCTGCAACAATCAGTTCAGGACTCGTGGCCAAACCCCATCGTTCAACACCTTTGTTACACCTTTCGCGAACTGACTAGGATATGCTGTTTCAACCGTTGTTCGATGAATTTCTCAATCCTTCACCTAGTGTTGATCATCCCAGCAACTAAAGGTTTGTTGCTCGTATATAATGAAGTAAAATTGCTCCAAGTTCTTGCTTGGACTCAATGGTTCACCTTCATCAATTATAGTTGACCAAGATGCACCATCCTCAAGTAATTCTCAAACAACACCCGAAACCAAACCTCCCGTCATTCCGAACGATGTTGAAGAAGATAATCATGATAAAGTTGCATATAGGGTAATGAACTGTACTTTAGCGTCAATTCCAGAAAACCACTTTGATCAATCTCATCATGCCGTTTCTATTCTACAATTGTGCACCCAATCACCAAATTTCTAAACACAATAGCAAATATACTATAGATCCTCCCATCTTGAAAACATATCGTTGAACTTGTGGTATTCTCTATTGTTATACAATACTTTTTACCTTGAAAAACAACTCAAAAGACCAAAAACATAATTAAAATGGAAAATATATGCTTGTTTTTGTGTTTGTATATGTGCAGGTACGGATATCAGAAAAGGACAAAAATAAAGACAAAGCCGGACGAAACCAAGCACGAGATTTTAAAGAGCACGAAAAAACAAGTTCAGCGGTGCCCTCGAATTTTATTGGGCCAGCCCGTAACCTACTTAATGGACCGGACCAGTCCAAAAGCCTATCAAAAGCTCAAATACAATATATGTACAAAAATGAAATAAAGAGGTGAGGATGATGTCATGTGACGTCATGTCACATGCATACATATTAATTCATTTGAGCTTATGTGATGAAGCACTCAATTTGGAGGACGAATGAAATGATGACACATGGCAAGGATTTAGTATAAATTCATTTCATTTCACTTCTTATCTGAAAGAATGATCCTACGATAGTAAATGTTGCGTTTGAATGAAGCTGAAATAAGCTGAAATAAATGGACACGTGGCTCACTCTTATCAGTAGGATCATCACTATGCAGCTCTTGATCCGTGTGACTCTAAAAACAAGCCAATGATTGGCTCATCATTATCTAATCATGGGGACGAAATTACAAGAATGACCCCTCACTTTTGGCTATAAATGTATCTGTTCCCCTACATTTTTGGTGAGAGTGTAGGAGTAGGTATAGATTTTTTTTACGCATGTCTTTTTTTATTTTATTTCATTTGTAGTTTTTTTTTTTAAAAGTAGTAGTTGTCTCAATTAATTTTTCGCTTATTTCTTTGTCCCAGCTTATTTTTGTACCCGCATATTCTTAGCTTATTGTAAACCAATTTGGCTTATTGATATGAAATGAAGATGCTGTTGTTTCACTTGTTCTTGTGGCTTATTCTTGCATATCTTTCTTTCTTTTTCTTATTCGATTAGCTTATTTAATAAGCTGAGTTTTATCTTAGCCTATTTCTATTCGGATAAGTTTTTTCTAGCTTATTCGACCTTAGATGTAGCTTAAATCATCCAAATATTTTGGGTTTAAAACTTTTCTTTTCATTTTCGTTTGAATAAGTTGCTTATTGTGTTACTAGCTCTATTCATTTGTAAAACGTTGCCACTGGTATAGTTTACTCAGCATATTTAATAAGGCTTGGTGACCTCCTTGAATAATCGAGAGCTTATTTAGTTAGATAGTGCTTATTAAAATCGGTTTTCTCAAAATAAGTTTTTAAAAGTATTTTTTAGTGTAATTCAATTAAGATTTCTAGATTAGTTTTCATCACTTTGTGCTTGTTCGGTTCATCAGATCCGGTGTTAGAAATGATTATCGTTATGGTTATAGCTTGTTTAGTTACATCTTGCTAAACTCATAAACGCCATTTGAATTCGATATAGTTTGATATAGTTTGTCACTTAATCAGAAGTAAAATTTGAATGTAGTCCACAAGCCCATTTTCTTTGTATCAGTCCATTCGTTTATTGTGCTTGGGAAATTTCTTTCGGACACTCGTTGGAAGAGAACAGGAACAAAGATTGAAAGTGTTTGAAATTGAACATTGATATCTCTTTTATTAAACAGTTTGTGTGATTGTGATAAATTTTGGTACCAAGTCATCTCATAGGCGCGGAGGCTTAAGGGATTATTTGGCTAGATCCGAATTTAATTATTGTTTTAAGTTAAATAAATCGGGTGGTAATCGTTATGAGGGTCTCCAGTTCGGTTTTCTTTTTCTACTCCTTCCCTTTTCAAATAATTAGTGTAGTTTTTTATTTTATTGATTTATTTTTAGGTTGATTATTTTGATTTATTGATCATGCTTAGTGGTAGCTTTATGTTTAAAATGGGTTTAGTATTTATTTCATTATGAGTAGTTGATATATCTAGAAGTGCCTTGTAAGTGATTAGGTGATTTGAAATTTAGGTGCGGTTTAAAAAGATTTAAAAAAATATTTAGTCATAAGTTTTGTCTTTTCGATTTACATTCCGTCATTTATTTTTAATGAATTAATTATTGTCATTCATTTTAAGGCATTTCATTTTAACTTGTTCATTTTATTCGTTAAACCTAAGCCCAAGCCCGCACTTAATGAACATTTCACGTCACTTAGCAAGCATTTTAGTCATTTATATTTTTAGATCATTTTTAGTATAATCTTGTAAGTTTTTAATATTAGTTTAATTTTACTTTAAAAATAGTTTTAAAACTTAAAGTTTAGCTTTTTTTTATGCTTTCCTTTTTAGTAGATTTAGAAAACCAAACCAAAATTTTTTTATGCTATTCAAGCTTGAATTACAACTCGAACGTAGATTTCCATTCACCTCTCGCCGAGGAAACGACCCGGAAGGTTTTTGAGATTTCGCTTTGGTTAAAAGTGAATTTCTTAACCCGACGGAAATACTATACTATACTATTATTGGCCTATCCTTATTATTACTTATATTATATATTATATATATTTTATACGTGTTGATTTGGACGGATCAATTTTTGGCGCCGCTGCCGGGGAGAGGTGTAGCGATTTCTACGGGATTGTTCGTGTTCGAGCCTTGAAGATCCTTTCTTCGGAAAGTTTATTTTCGTACTTATTAAAAATATAAAAAAAAATCCAAAAATATTTTTCTTCTTATTTTATTTTTTATTCCTTTTCCTTTATAAAAAACCCAAAAATATTTTCCTTTTGGCTTTAAAAAATAAATATATATATATTTTTTCTTTCTTATTTTAATTTTTATTTCCTTATGTATTATTTTCAAAACCTAAAAATATTCTTCTTTTTCCTCTTATCCGTTTAATTCTTTCTTCTTATCCTCTTAATTGTTTAATTCTTATGGCGTCTCATCGTTTGAATCCTCTTTACGCGATCAAAGAATGTTCGACTTGTGGAAGTTTGTACACTAAAGAATGTTGTTCGATAGGAAGTTTTGAAGACAAGATCCTTACTCCCGTACCCGACTCTTCTCCGCGTTGTGCGAGGTGTGGAACCCCGGTTGATGGTCCGAGTTGTCGTGGATGTGCATTTTTACGAAAGAAATTCGATGAAGATTTGCTTACGTATTGTGTTGAAAATGGAATTTTCCAAGACTTTCAAAATACTTCCGAATCGTCCGACGACAATACCAACGTTGTTAATGCTCTTCGAGAGCCATGCGTTGTCAATCAAGACCCCGGTGTAAAGTTTTCGCAAGAACCTCCACAAATTGACCATAATTGTTGTTATGAGTGCGGTGATTCTTTAGATGGAATTTTTTGTCGACAATGCATTTGGTAAATCTGTGGAAAAGGTGCTACATTACGGTTATAATTGTCCACCAAAAGATCCGATCATTTCTAAACCGGAGCCATGCAATCAAACCATTAATGAAATTCCACAAACTTTACCAAGTTTAGATCCGTCATGCTATTCATTACCTCATGTTTCAAAGCCTAACTTTGTTGATAATTCTCCAAATTTTTCTTACCCACCTCCACAACTCCAGTTTGAGACTTACTTATGTGAGTTATGTGGAAATAATGCTCATTATGGTTATGATTGTTCACCACAGTTCCAGTTTGTCTATGAACATGAGCCGTGTTACAATCAAAACTTTAGTGATAATTATTATCCACAAAATTCACCGAGTTTTTCTCAACAATATCTTTGTTGTGCTTATTGCGGGGGTCCTCACTATGATTATCAATGTCAACCGATCAATGAAAAACGTTACTAGCGACCTAATTCGATTTATGATTCTTCCGGATTTGTCCAACCACAAAACCCCCCGCAAGACCTGTCCAAATCATCACGGAATTCTACAGAGTCCTTAATAAAAATGGAATAAAAAACTTAAGAAATAATAAGAGATCGAAGAAAGAAAATAGAGGATATGATATTCGAGGAAAAATAGCATGAACACCAATTGGTCGATAGAGAAGATTAAGGAAATAAGAAATGAAATTTGGGTTAAAAAGATTTCGAGGCGATGAGATGATGAGGATACGAGAGATTAGTGAGATTAGTATTCGAAAACTTAAGCAAGTTTTTAATATACTAGGGATGCGAAGTTCGAAAAAAAGGAGTTAAGCTTACGAAAAGAAATTATTTGCTGGCCTGTCGTACAAAATGCTTTCTATTACTTGTGATGATGAAGGATGATATATTCCTTGCAGATATATTATGCTCGATATTCTACGCTAAATCAATCATAAACCCACTTACCGAACTAGGAACCAATAATTCCTCTAAATATGGGGGATGAGCATCCGACACTAATTACGGCAAGTAGGAATCGTAGAAGTAATAAAGTCTAGTGTTGAGATCCTTGTCCCAATCCCAATGAATAGAGGTATATTTTTCGACGATACTGTGATGTGCCTAATAGTGATAATAAATTGTGTTTAATGTTGAGTCGATTTTGTAGAATCTTAGATTAACCCATGATACTTCCGATTGTTTATTCTTCTAAAGATCGACCCTATTCTCGAGGAGTTCGCCGATGAACTCGCTCATATTGCTCCAATTCCACCGGGAATTGTTGAAGCCGATCTGGATGATGATACTTCGAGTGATGACGATGATTTTGAGGATGTCGAGTACGTTAGCTTAGAAGAGGTGAATGAAGAGAAAGAGTTTGACTTAGAAGATATTCTTCAAATCCAAAACGTTATTCTTCGTGAGAAATTATTAAACGTACATCGTCTTATTTCTAATATAGAATCTTTGAAAGTTAACCCTACTCCGGATCATGTGCTCAAGTCTCCTTTTTCATTTCGTATCCCCGTCGTGGATAGTGATGCGTTCTTTGAGGAGTCTGATACTTCTCTTTCTCATTTGGATAATTCGTTACCCGAATTCGAGACTTTTAGCTATCATACGAAAGAGACGAGAAGTGGCATTACCACTACTCATGCTAATTACTCTCTTCCCGAGTATGATTCGTTTCTTTTTTAGATTGAGCCCGATCAGGAGGGGTTGATTAGCATTGATAATTCAAATAACACTCTTTTGGAGCTTCCCGAGTTTGAATCATTTCATTTCGATCCATCATTTCCTCGACCTCCTCCGGAACCACCGGATGTTGAGATTTAAGAGCCCCGAGAATAAAAATTTTAATGTGTCTTAATAATGAAAGAATCTTTTGACCCCAGAAGGGAAAATTTTTTCTAAATGTTGAAGAGGACGATTCCTTCACATTTACCATCCGTGCTTTTCTCCCATTTGTCACCTACCCCGAGGCTTCTCTTTTATCTTGCTCCACCGGGAGTGAAGACGCCATTTTTGACCCCGACATCTCCACTTAGAGCCGGTGGTATCTCATTTGCTTCCCCAAGGACAAATTAATTCGGGGTCGAGTCAAGCTCGTGACTCGGTTAACAAAAACAAGCATTTCTATCTTCTTATCTATTTTCTAACAACTAATGAGAGGGGGCTTGCCTTTCCTTTCTCGTGTTTCGAGTTTTGTTGGTTTGTGTTGTTTTGTCCAGGATTACCCGGATTTTGAAGACTCTCGTGCTCATGGTTTTGTCCATTTATTCGAGCTTCATATCCTCAGCTTCATTTAGGGAATCCCATATCCTAATCTTATCGACTAACGTTTATCTTTAGCATACTTAATAAATGGCTTTAGATTTGCGTAGAGAACCCTTAATACTTGAATTATGCCTTGAAATTAGTATGGGGGTGACAGTCTCACATTGAGGACAATGTGTAGCTTTAGTATGGGGGGATCTATCGATTTGATTATACCTGCAGCCGTTGTTCTCACGTAACCCGTTTTTCCACCAAAAATATGTGATTTATATGAAAAATAGCAAAAATTTTAAATTTTTAAGATCTTATTTGTAGAAAAAAAATGAAAAAAAATAATAATAAAAAACAAAATGAAATAAGTGATGTTACATAAATAAAGGTGAGAACGAGTAATAAATTTTGACCCCAATCGTTTTAAACCTTAGTTTTTTCCTTAACAATTAACGATGATAGTTTATGCTAGTCTCAAGGTATATTTTTAAACAGTGTTAGACCTTATTTGTTATTACGTAAATGAGACTTGTTCTAATCTCATGTAGATTTTAAATATGCCGAGTTTAATTATATGGCTAAGGCATCGCGAGTCCTCTTTCGTATATAGAAGTTTAAAATTGTGAAGAATGAGAAATGATATGTTATTTGTAAGTCATGACATTAAACGTAAGTAGTTGGTTCTCTTTCCTAGCTCATATTATTAATTATGGCTTTTTCCCTCCCATTAGCTTGTTCACCTTTATATATAATTGTTTTAAATAAATAGAGTCTGTACGGTTTTTTTGGTTATTAATTAGCTAATAGAAGTTTTCTTAGTTCCCTTAGATAGGGATGAGTACACATGCATGGAATACTTAATTGCATATTATATGTATCATATAAGAGAAAATATTTTGCTTATTCCTTAAAGAGCCTTACAAGGTAAATATGGGATAATTAG
Source organism: Tanacetum coccineum (assembly GCA_026074375.1). Classification (NCBI taxonomy): domain Eukaryota; kingdom Viridiplantae; phylum Streptophyta; class Magnoliopsida; order Asterales; family Asteraceae; genus Tanacetum; species Tanacetum coccineum. The sequence goes on along the minus strand of BQNB010030665.1, from coordinate 37,529 downwards.
AATTTCAATAAATATATCCGAGACTGATAAAAGTTTTTTATATTTTGACCGGCTCACAACCGATTAATAAATATTTTGCTTATCCTTTAAAGAGCCTTAGGGTATATGGGGTAAGTAGAATTTAATAAGTGAAATTATAGCCTTATTCATTCCTTAAAGAGCCTTAGGGTATATGGAATGGATATTGTTGCTTAATTTTTGTCTTGTTTGTACCTTAAAGAGCCTTAGGGTATATGGTGCAAATAAGATTGGTCCATTTATGTCTTAAAGAGCCTTAGGGTATATGACATGAATGGTGCCTTGCTTAAGTAACCTAATAAAAGCCAAATTTTGGTCGCCTCGATGTGGACTTTAATCTTGATGACATTTGATCTTTTGAAAAGGGCTAGGAGCTAATTATTGCGTTTTTAACCGTTACGCTTTATTTTTGGAATTAATAAGTATCGAAATAAAGTCTTAAAGAGCCTTCGGGTATATGACTTAAATAAAATCTTGAGATACAAAATTAGGAATAAGGGAGGAAAAGTAAGTACACAATTAGCTTTTATGAGTAGTGTTAGCATCATAACTTGTATTTTGCAATGATCTTGTTTTTAAGCTTGGCTTGGAGAGGTGAAAGTTGGGGACGATGAATTTATCCATTTGGACACTTTTTGTGCTTTTTGTTCCATGATCCTAAAAGTTATCAATGAATAATGAAAGCAATACATTATGTCACACATGAATAAGTTGTAAGTTGTAAATTAGAAAAATCATAAAAATGGAAAAAGTTTTGAAAATGGGAAAATGGGGTGTTTTATAACTTGTGATTTCTTAACTCTCCCCACGACAATCACTTAGTTTGGGAAATTTTGATATGTGAGAAATCACATATCTTTTGTATACCAAAAATGGCCCTTAAATGATCAAAATGTGCAAAAATATGATTGTATTTATGTATTTTGTTGTTTGTGTATATGTAGGTACGGATAATGCAAAAATCACAAGAAAACGGTCAAAATCGGGCAAACACGAACACGGGAACGGATGGAGTGCACAAGAGCCAGAAGTTTCTAGCAAAAGGTCATCAAAAGTCAACCCTTGGTCAGCAATGGTCAACCCACAAAATGCCAAAACCTTCAAAATACCCAAAATGTCCTTAATGTTAACTCATTTTCATCAAAAGCCTTAAAAACCCTAACACCGTTAGTCCTCTTTTATAAAGAAATTAACGGTCGTTAAGTTCATTAACCCTAACCCTTTTATCCTTATAACCGAGCCTAAATACTCACCACGGCCCAATCTTTTATTATAAAACCCAGGCCCAAGTCAAACCCACACTCAAAAGTCAACCAAAGTTATAAAAAGAAAAGAAAAGAGAGCGGGAAAATCTGTTTCTACTGTTCATCATCTCCACCAATTACCCTGCTAAAATAAAGGGTAAATCCCAATTGTTGACGTGGAACAAAGATTCGAGTACCAAGCTCCACGATGGCAAAAGAAAATGTCATCCCTAGCACTTGATTGGTCAAACTAACAAGGGGAATGACACGTATGCATCCATACAAACACGCCAACAAGTGGGAATTTGCACTAAAGTAAGGCTAAAAGAAACACAACTATCCCAAAGAGTGGGATTGCCAGCTTGGCAATCCGTGTGATGAAAATTGATCCAACGGTTTAGATATGAGATCCAATGATTGGCAATTAATGAAGGGTGATGATCAAGGATAAGAGGAGCGTGCTTTAGGACCTAGAAGCTTCACTCAGCCCTTATAAATAGAGCTCATCTCCTCACATATAAATCATCTTCTTTTTCCATCTTTTAGTAGTAGCTTAATATAGTTTTTTAGCTTATGTAATTTTCAATTAAATGTAATTTTAATTCTGTCTTTGTAATCTTTATTTCAAGTATTGTAATCAGCTATTAAATCAATGAAATCTTAGTTTACTTTATAAAATCTGTTTTTGCTTATTATGCTCTTAAATTTCCAAAAGCTCTTATCTACTGTTTATAAGCTCTCAAAGCTATTCATAAGCTACTAAAAGCTCAAAATACTTGATCATCCCCAGGAATTGGATGGCTGCTGGATGATCAAGTTTGGTTATAGTGCCTGAAGGTCAAGTGTTAGGATAGAATAGGTAAACATTGTGGAAGCTTATCTAGCTTTTAGCTATAAGCTAAAGCTTTAGCTTAAGCTCTATTTTGAGCATTTGATCTCTGTTTAGCTGAGATCCAAGGTACAATTCAAATCTTCATTCTAAGAGTTTAATTTTCTGTTTTTCTTATTTAACTGCTTAACTTTGCTTAATAGTAGCTTATTAGTTCTTAATCCCGCTTAGTTATGCTTATAATAGTTGTCATATGTTTTTTGTGTTCATCTTATAGTTTTAATACTTAGTTTTCATTTATTTTCTCTAAAACAGTTTGAAAAAAATAGTAGCATAATGTAGTAGCTTATTGATTCTGCTTATTTTCTTATTGAATTGTTCATTAAGTCTATTTTTAGCTTTCTAGTATCTGGTATAAAGACTTTGTGCATTAAATCTGAAATTTATAAGCTAAAAATGAAAATTATCAAGTTAAGAGAGTGTTTGGGTCAAGCAGCACTAATTTGAGTTAGTGCTGCTAGACAACATTTTATCCCTTAAATTGGTTTTCAATTTCATTATAAGGTTTATAAAGTAAGAATTTATAGTTTTTGAAGGCTTAGATTAGTTTTTCATAAAATTAGTAAGTAGTTATTTGCATCTGTGATCATAAGATCAAGTTTATTTGCATTTTAAGATCAAATCAGTTCTAGCTGTGTTTGTTGCTTCAATAGTTCTTATTTAGTTGTTTTAAAAGTGTTAGAAGAAAGTCCTTAGGCCTGCACTTTTGGTTTTAAGTTTTGGTTATTAACTTGTCAACTGCATCAGCAATTAAACAGGCAAATAGGCCATTTTCAAGCTGAAAAATTAGCAAGTTAAAGTAGGAATTAGCTTTTCAAAATTTGTGCACAATTAGTTTATAGGCCAAAATTTATCTATTTGAGCTTATTTTATAATAACTAGCTTATTTGTTTTTTTAAGCTTTGTTAAAAAAGCCAAAAATGTTAAGTGTTATCTGTCTATTTTGATAAGCTGTTTCCCAGCTTAATTTTGATTTTGAAAAAAGTTGCTTTCATAAAAGTTATTAGTTTTAAGTTGTTTTAAATATTTGCCTTTTAAAGTTTTTGCAAAAATAAAAAAAAAAGGAAGAGGGGAAATCCAGGGTGAGCAAGGCTCGAACCCTGGACCTCTACCCTCCTCAACCTTTATAAGCCTCAACACAACACACTCAACCATCTGCCCTGGGGACTTTTTTGATTTATAGTTGTAACATTTATTATTTAAGTGTGTTGGGTCATTTTAGCTTATCAGCTTTTATAAGCTTAATTGCAGCTCATTTCTTCTAGCTTTTTCACAGTTTTTGTTTTTCTTAGGATTATAATAGTCAAAAGTATTTTTCAGTATTTTTTTAGAATTTTTATAATTAGTTTAGTATTTTTAATATTTAATTTAGAGTAAAACTGTTTTTAATTCATAAAAAATTA
>BQNB010030665.1:4685-33277 GCA_026074375.1 Tanacetum coccineum | reverse complement strand
AGCCTCGTTGGGGATTTACGACCCGAGAAAACTCTATACTACTTCTCGGTATCATTGATGCTGTTTTTACACTTCTTTACATATTTTATATTTTAATATATATTATATATATATTTAGTGTAATTTCAACGGATCAAGGGCACTTTTTTTTCATTTGATCTTCACGTTCCCATGTAAACTCGGGCCCTCGTCTCGAATTCCAACGAACCTTCACGATTGGAATGTGGCTTTGCTTTAGCCGTTTAACTTCTTGATCCATAATTTCAACTGGTTCTTCGATGAAATGAAGCTTTTCATCAATCTGGATTTCATCCAACGGGATAGCTACTGGTTCGTCTACGAAACACTTCTTCGTATTGGAAACATGAAAAGTACTATGAAATCGGCTTAATTTCTCTGGGAGTTCAAGTCGATAAGCAAGCGTTCCTACTTTAGCAAGAATCATGAAAGGTCCAATATAGCATGGGTTCAGCTTCCCCCATTTACCGAAACGTATCACCCATTTCCATGGTGACACTTTTAGCATGACCTTATCTCCAACCTCAAATTCTAATGGCTTGCGTCTCCTATTGGGTAGCTCTTCTGTCTATCTCGTGCAGCTTGAATACGCTTCTTTATCTGAATGATCTTCTTAGTTTTTTCATGAACAATTTCTGAACCAATGAGCTGAGCGTCTCCAACCTTAGCCTAACAAATAGGCGATCGACATTTTCGGCCGTAGAGAGCTTCAAACGGTGCAACTTTGATACTAGTGTGATAACTGTTGTTGTAAGAAAACTCTACCAAAGGTAGGTGTCTATCCCAACCTTTCCCAAATCAATCACACAAGCACGTAACATGTCCTCTAAGGTTTGGATGGTTCTTTCACTTTGACCATCAGTCTGTAGATGGTAAGCCGTACTCATATACAATTGAGTACCTAGGGCTTTGTTCAACGAGTGCCAGAAATGAGATGTAAATTTATTGTCTCGATCAGAAATAATCAAAACCGGCACTCCATGTCTCGAGAATACTTCCTTCAAGTATTGTCTCGTCAACTTGTCCATTGAGTTAGTTTCCTTCATTGGCAAGGAATGAGCAGACTTGGTGAGTCGGTCTACAATTACCCAAATTGTATCTTGACCAGTCGATGTCTTTGGTAACTTAGTAACGAAATCTATAGTAATGTTTTCCCACTTCCATACTGGGATCACAGGTTGAACCAACAAACCGGATGGTTTTTGTCATTTGGCCTTGAATTTGGCACAGGTCAAACATTTACTGACGTAGGTGGCAATTTCTGCTTTCATATTCGGCCACCAATACAGTTTCTTTAAATCTTGGTACATCTTGTCCGATCCAGGATGAATTGAATATTTTGACTTATGCGATTCATGCATAATCAACTCTCTTAAGTTACCTCGACAAGGTATCCAACGTCTCCCATTCAAGCATATTGTTCCATCAGTACGTTGCTCTAGCTTCTTAATCATACCACACAGATCTTAGGTTCCAAAATTCTCTTCCTTTCTCGCCTCAACCTGAGCGTTTAAAATTTGCACGGGAAGGTTCAGACCAATCGTCAAAACTAAAGCTCGAACTCGTAGCGGCTTATTCCGTTCCTTTCGGCTCAAGGCATCTGCCACCACGTTCGCCTTTCCTGGATGATAACAAATCTCGCAGTCGTAATCGCTCAATAGCTCCAACCATCTACGTTGTTTCATGTTCAACTCTTTCTGATCTAGAATATGTTGCAAACTCTTATGATCAGTGAACACAACGCATTTCGTGCCGTACAAATAATGTCTCCACATTTTGAGAGCAAACACTATATATCTAAGCTCTAAGTCATGTGTAGTGTAATTCTTCTCTTGAATCTTAAGTTGGCGTGACGCGTAGGCTATGACCTTCTCCATTTGCATCAAAATTGCGCCCAATCCTTTACGAGAAGCATCACAGTAAACCATGAAGTTTTCACTACCTTCGGGTAAAGTCAAAATCGGTGCACTACACACCTTCTGCTTTAACAGTTAAAATGCAGCTTATGCCTTTTCACTCCAATCAAACTTCACGTTCTTTTGAGTCAGCTTCGTCATAGGTTTTGCAATTTTTGAGAAACCTTCGATAAATCATCGGTAATAGCCAACAAGACCTAGAAATTGATGAATCTCTGTCGGATTTTTGGGCGATGCCCAATCCTTGATTGACTCTATCTTAGATGGGTCCACGTGAATGCCTTCACTATCAATCACGTGACTAAGAAATTGTACCTTCGATAGCCAAAATTCACACTTTGAAAACTTGGCGTATAATTCTTCCTTCTTAAGCAACTTCAAAATTAACTTAAGAACTTAAGGTGTTCTGCGTGCTCTTCTTCGCTCTTGGAGTAGATCAAGACGTCATCAATAAAAAATATCATGAATTTATCTAAGTACGGTTTGCACACCTGATTCATCAGATCTATGAATACCGCCCCCGGTGCGTTGGTCATTCTAAACACATCACTTGAAACTCATAGGACCGTATGACAGGGATCCTAAACGCTGTCCTTTTGAAATGACCCTCCTTTCAAACTCTGAGTTGGTGATAACCAGATCTTAGGTCGATCTTAGAGTCAGACTCTTGATCCTTGCACTGAGATCAAATAGGTCGTCGATTCTCGAAAGTGGATATCGGTTCTTCACAGTGGGCTTGTTCAACTCACGATAATCGATACACATCCGAAAAGATTCATCTTTCTTTTTGACAAACAAGACCGGGGCTCCCCAGGGTGAGGAACTCAGTCTTACAAATCCCTTGTCAAAAAGTTCTTGTAGCTGAGTAGATAATTCTTGCAGTTCCGTCGGTGCTAATCTAAAAAATAAAAAATATGGGGCGGGGGCGCGTGCACAATACGTGCACACCAGGGACCAAGTTGAATTTGGAATTCAATTGCCTAGGCGTTAATCCAGCAAGTCTTCTGGAAAAACCCTGAAAGTCTCGTACAGTCGCACTTCTTCAAGTCGCTTATTTTTCCTCCGACCATCTGTGGGATTTCCTCTTGTCACTTGTGCCCGAAAAATTAGGCACCCTCTCTCGATATATTTCTGAGTTTTAGTGCACGATATAATGCTCAACTTTGACTTCTTTCCTTTGCCGTATCTATCACCTTGAACTATCAAAACTTCATCTCCAAAGGGAATTCGACAACTTCTCATCACAAAACGATCACACCCCGGCAATGATGTTTATGCTAACCAATCCATGCCGATGATAAAGTCAAAACTACCAAGTTCTACCGGCATTATGTCAATATTGAATGGGTGACCTAACAATCCTAACGTACAGCCTCTAAGTATGGTATTAGTCTCAGAAATTCTCTCATCGGCTAATTCGACCGCATACCTAACGTCTAAAGTATCAGGGGTTATATCAAGCAAGGTACTAAAAGTAGTCGACACGAAACTTCTATCGGCTCTTGAATCAAATATCATAGAAGCATAATGGTTGTTGAGAAGAAACGTACCATTGACGACATTAGAATCGAGGTTAGCTTCTCCTCCACCCAGCACATATGCCTTTCCTCTTGCTTCACCAACTTCATTCTTGTTTCCAGCCTTATTTCCACGGTTTTAATCTTTCAGTTTTGGGCAATCACTCCTGTAGTATCCTTGCCTTCCACATTCGAAACAAGTAAAAACTCTCGGATTCACTAATGGAACCTCCTAAAGTAGGAAGTAGCAGAGATTTGCTGACCTACATACAATCCCGGGTCAAATGTCCAACCTTGTTGCACTTCCTACATCTCATAGTGCAAGGCCCTTCATGGTGAAGCTTACACTTGTTACAGAGAGGCAACGGTTCATTGTATGGTTTTCTCTCATTGTTGCCAGCCGTATAAGCTGTTTCCACATTTTGACCTCCTACATTTGGCCTTTTGAATGGTGGCTGCTGTCCACGGTTGTCTCTCGTCATATTGACCTCCAATATCCTTTTGTTCTCATCATTTTTCACAGCATATCTCTTCAACTTTTGGTCCATTAAGTTGTTAGCAATTCGAACAACATCTTGCAATCTTGTAGGTTCAGCAACAATTACATTCCCTTGGATGTTATCAGGGAGTCCTCCAATGAATTTCTCAACCTGATCCTCCTCCTAGGGACCATCTTGGTGCACATCATAGTCAACTCTTGAAATCTCTGAGTATAAGCATCCAAATCATTGTTCTTCACGGTCAGATTCCACGGCTCAGATTTCATCTTTTGAATCTCATTTCTTAGGCAGTACACTTCAGTCATTAGCTTTAGGAGCTCTCTCCATGACATGGCAAATGCAGCCTCAGTCCCAATAGTCCTCTTATGTGAGTTATACCAAGTTAGTACACTGTTTAATAGTGTGCAAGTAGCATACTTGACTTGGTATTTCTCTGGACAATTACTGATATGGAACACTGTTTCCATCTTCTCAAACCACCTTATCAACCCGAAAACTCCTTCTGTTCCCTTGAAGTTGAGTGGTTGACACTTCATGAAGTCCTGATATGTGCATTCTCTAGCAATAGGTCTATCACCTCTACCATTCTCGTTTGGATTTCTATTTCCACCATTTCCATTCTCACCATTTCCATTACCGCTATTTCCATTATCGCCGTCACTGCCGTTCTGGATTTGATTCTCAGCCTCGAGAGCATTGGCGGCACGGGTCGCGTCATGAGCAGCCAACGCTTCTTCCACACGTCGGTTAATGAGTTCTTCGATTGCTTCAGGGGTCATACCGGAGCGAGTGATAGTCATTGTTTTATGTCACAAGACATAACGCACGATGAGATTCGATACGAGATATAGCCATTATAAATGGTAAATAGGGTTTATATAGGAAAATACAATAGAACATGTTTTGCCAAAACAAGTAAATAACAATATAGATGAATACGCGAGAGAATCAAAACAAGCTTTTCATTTCACGAATAAAAACATAATTCAGTTACAACCAATCTAAAATAGGTACATGATTTACGATTATTTCTACTGCCAACATCTAGACTTAACCATCAGTCTAATGTCCTACATGATCATGGTACTACTAGTCTAAGGGCAAAAACCCAAATGTCTCTCAACATACAACTCCAACCTCCTAAGTCTCCTCCGAGTATCATCACGATCCTTACGAACCTGACAAAACTCCTCCTGTAAAAGTGCCATGTGCCAACGAATACTGTCAATCCAATCTCTCTCTATACTCAACATGGCTCGAACCTTTAGGTACTCCATTCTTAAACTACCCATCCTCTCAACCAAACTAGCTCTCTCTCCACTAGCCACTAACTGACTAGCCTCCAACTGTCTCTGAGTGGTCTCAATCTCAGTAATCCTATCAATATGAACCTCTAACATGTAGTGAACTATATCATAAATAGTATCCTCAAGATCAGGAATACCTCCTCTAGAAGACTCAAAACTATCGCCAACAACTAATGGATCTACATCAATCTCTCTCGTGTCTGCCGCACTAGCCTCCGCCTCAAACTCCTCATCATCCTCCCTAATGTCACTAGCAACAATCTCAAATCCCATACCTATACCATCCTCAGGGTAAGCTACAACTCCTTCACTAATACCTACATCTGCAACAGCCTTTGCATCAGCAGTATCCACCTCTATATACGCCTCTTTGTTACCCTCTGGTGAGTATAAATCTCTAAACCTCTTGCGAGGTGGTAAAAGATCAGCATGAGTAGGGGCTATCGACCTCGAATCATAAGTAGGTGATGATACCGAAGCAGTAGAGGAACTACATCTCTTGCGAGATGGCATATCAAAAGGTAAAGATGAATCTAAACCCTCTCAGAAAATGAACCGAAGGATGACTCTGATGTAGTCTTGTGGTCAGGGGTAACAATTGGTGCAAACCTCCGAAACGTCTAAAAGCCTCACACATCGTGAGTCCCTACAAGTAATCGATGAACAAATCTCGGTGGTGTAGATGAATTAGCATCGGTGGTGTCTGGTGGTGTATGTCCAGATAAAGAATGATATGAAGGTGAACTAGAAGAAGATGAGTCTGGTGAAGAATGACGATTCAATGAATGATGAGATACACGTCTCCATGCAAGTCTACGAGCAGGAATGGGTCCAACTTTCTTCCTCACAGTCAACAACTTACGCGGCCCATTGAGGTGGGTGCGATAAAGTCGACCGAATGGAATAGCCTCACCGGGTCGGACAAGAATCGATGGCCGTCGACGAATCCCGGGTGGGGCAACAACAAGTGCAAGGGGAAACTCTGATAATGGTGTAAGAGTATCATGAGATGACGATACATGTCTCTGCTCGGCAGGCTCGGACTCACCGTCCGCCTCTGAGTCATCAGAACACAAAAGGGTGAAACCAATGGCAAATCTGGTGCTGGAGGTAAAGAATCCTCTGATGGATCAGAATCAGAAGAAGATGAATAATCTACTAAATCAAGTACCCCAGTAGGTGAGTCGACTGGAACTGCCCCACCTCCGGTGTAACTATAGGGTCAGCTGGAACAATAGGAACCTCAGGGATAATAGCAGGAATAACACCAAAGAGAATCACTCGTGGGGCATGAGAGCCCACGTTCTCCTCAGACGAAATAGAAATAATAGGAGCAGCCATGACCTGCACAAGCACAAGTTTATATAATTTTCTTTATATGAAACCATTCAACGTGCAAGCAAAGTCAAGAAGATAAGCATGATGCAAAAATATAATATGGCAAAATGGTGAATAAAGTAATTATGGCAATATGATATATATATAATCAGTACTTATATATATATATATATATATATATATTTAATATATCTAATATATTATAAATATATATATATAATATATATATATCATAATAATATATATATATAATATATATTAAACGCATTATTATAAGATATAACGTAACAGGTAAAAGCACATAGGATCACATACTGGTTATAGCCCAGACCTAGATATACTACCTGGTTCTCTATAACCTGGCTCTGGATACCAATCTGTCACACCCCCAAACGAAGCCTGGACAGAACACTGAGTTCGGGGCGGAGCCGTCATAAAAATACATCACACAATATACAAAGAACAGAATTCTAAAAAGGGGGTACGTTTGAAAATCCAACATCGTTGTATTAATTAAAATAGTTAAAGTTTTAGATAGACCCAAAGATAATATGCGGAAGCGAATAAAAGGTTTTAAAGTTTGACAACGCTGTTAACATAGATATTAATAAGTTTTGAAAATCGGCCCAAGGCATGGCAACACCATAAAGCAAGCAAATACCATATCATAGCTAAGGCAACCTAAGAAAAAACATGCTAAAACAGTCACCATCTAAGTTGAGTGAATTGCAAGTTTGAATTTAATATTAAAAGTGGACCACAAGTTCACCGTACGCATGTGACAGTTATAACAGATACAACTTCACATAAAAAGCATTTACGTTTCATGACACCGAAGCTCAATTTAAAAGGAAACATTTTATATGCCAAATAGTATTCCTCGCACTAAAGGTATTGAAAACATGATCAACCAAATTGACAATTCGACATGGTATATCGGTTTGTTCGAAAAAACCTTCGAAACTAGTAAGCGCTACTTACTCGGATAGGGATAATTAGTCCCAATAGATCTATTTACAACATTCACGCTTACTTAACCAGTATGGTCGGTTAAGCAATTGACGGTTCATGTTATTCGGCATTAGTGTGGTCTATTCGCTACTTAGACAACACGTAATCAGGAAAAGGAAAACTTTAAGTTAACTGTGTCCAAAGATTTAAAAAACAAACAATTGTTTCTCACCCTAAAATAGTAAAGTTAAAAGTAGTAAATCATGGGGCATATGAACTCACACCTAGCAAAAATGAGCAAATGATAATCACACAAGTAAAAGATGATATAGAAATATAGCCGCGACCTAGAATAATAACGCGTCTCAGAAACACGGAAAGTATGCCAAGAATTGCACAATATGTTCATTCACTAAAAGAACAAATCCCATGTGTGTTTGCTTATTTAGATATATCAAATCATGACGAAATAAAATCATATAGTTTTTTCGTTAAGTTTCGGACTTTAACCAAAAATTACTATTTTTAGAAAAGTTTCAATTTTTAGGAAGTTTTAGTTTCAAAAAAGTTAATGACCAGTCCCCTATATTTATTAGGTTTCCATATTTTCAAAACGCACTAACGAGCCTTAATTATTTAACTTCTAAGTCTGTTCCGCTAAATTCTTACCAAACTTACTATTTTTAGTAACTTTATCGCTTTTCCCAAAATATGCTAACGGCGTCTTTAAATGATACTAATCAATAGATATGTGTTACTATATGTTTTGCTAGTGTTTAAAAAGTCTAAAAATGTCCGAAAGTGTCCGAAAACTCATTTTACTATTCACATTAGCATACTATTCATCTGGTTTTGTCGAAAAATGTTTCAAGTTTCATTTGGCTATAACTTGGCCGTTTTAAATCCAATTAATTGTGCGATAATAATGAAACTATCTATCAAACGAGCTCTCCAAAAACTACTTGTACGCCTAATGAAAACATTTTTAGGTTGACCAAAACCCCAAAACAAATTCGGGACAACAAGCACTTTTTGTCAAAAACGTAACCAAAATCTACCCAAACTTCACAACAGTGTCTAATCTAGCCTAATCTCCATTCACAACTAATCCACAACAAAGCCACACCTAAATCTAACATAATCTCTTCATTTCTATTGTTGCAACTCTCATCTCACCAAGAACATAATATTTAACTAGTGAAAACAAGGTAACATAATTATTTATCAAATCTTGTTTTATAATCTTTTGAAAATTAAAACACAACATATGAATGTATGGATCTTGAACATATAAGAGAACATAAGTAAACCACAAAGAAAGATTCAAGACACTTACAAGAATGAAGAACAAGTAGAGAAATCACAAGATCTATACCCCAAAATAATAGGTCAATAAAACCCAACAACAAATCTTGAAACCCTAACTTAGATCTTGAAGAAAACCCTTAAATCAAATAATCAATACTTCAAAACACCTTAGATGTTCTTAGAAATAAACCTTGTATGCTTGGATTATGCAAGAAATCAAAGATATGAAAACCCTAGATAGGGTGTATGTTTGACGTGAGCTAGGGAGAAAAAGGAAGGGAAGAGATAAATTTTTGGAGACTATGTGAAAGAATGAAACCCTAAAGTATGAAATGCTTAGTATTTATAAGACAAGAGGGGGTCTAGGGTTTCATGGTTTATTGTAACTAGTGACCAACACACACCAAAGGTGTGTGTACACCTTTGCTCGGTCGAACCCCAACCACAAGGACCATAGGGTTCAAATTTTTGGATCATGGTTCATATTAGATGCTTAAGCTTAGTCAAATAAGGTCAAATGAAGTCAAAATGTGTAAGAGTCACATGATCTTGTCTAACTTGAGAAAATGTGCATGACAAAGACCCTCTCATGTGTCACTTTCATGCACACATGCATGGGATTTTCAAAAGATGCTCTTGTATTTAATTTCAAGAGTTATGGTGCATTTAGTTTGGGTTTAGGCGTCTACAATATAACAAGAGAAGAGGGTGAACAAAATTTTTGACTTAAGAACATGATATGGATGATAAATAAAGTTTACGAAGAAACAAAAGATTTTGGAGTTCCAGGGTTCTGTTTTTAGGGTTCAAAAACTGTCGAAAAATACAATTATAACAACGTAAGAGACGTAAAATAATACCGGAGTGATCGTAAAACTACTAAACTCTTAGAAAAGATAAAATGAACTCATATAATATCTACACTAATCACAATCCTAAGTCAAGCCAACGAGTCGATGACGTTTTTTAGTTATACGCGAAGATTGAACTTCCCGGTAAACTGCCAGATTCAAACGTAACGTATAAAAGTCAAAAATAATTATCGAAAAAGTTTAAAATATTGACCTGAAATTTTCGGGGTGTGACACCTGAACACAGAACAATAAGATTATTAGCGCAGCAACATGAGTACCTACGAAGAAAAGCAGCCACACCAGCTCCAGCGGCCAGGTAAACAAATTTGAGCGACACCTATCACCTATCACACATTTCATACTCGAATAATCAACCATTTGTGCAATAATAACAACTAACAAAAATAAACATTCTAATATTTATAACCATACCTTAGAGACAGCCTTGATGACATCATTGCTATTCTCATTATCACCAAAAGAATTTATAAGATCGTCAAAAAGAAAAGTAATGAGAGGCATACAAACTTCATTAACAGCGGTTCCACCATATCGGCAAACATCAACATGTACTCAAAACTATCTGAAAACACAAATACCTTATAAAACGAAAGAGTATTTACTATCTCTTTTTTAGGCAATTTTCTACTCGTAAAAAGACTGATACGTTCTGTATAAAATTCAACAACATTACATTTTTTAGCAAATTCCAAACACACCTCTTGTAGAAACGATAACTGAGAAAAGAAGAACAAAGTTACATTTATAAGATGTAACTGGTGATGCCAAAAGTATTAAAATTTCAACATATAATCGAATACATACTAATGTAAATGGTGATCTATCTAAACTCCAACACCACTTTTTCCCTAACTCTCATTGAAAATACTAATAGCTACTAATTAATAATCTCTCCACTTACTCACAACCACAAAAGATTTTACAAAGAATGATTAGTTGATTCAAACAATGTATTAAAACCATCGTAAGCTAATTTGGGCCATTCACCGCAACATCAAGCAAGACCCATAACACTTGCCACTAAACACTTATGGACAACAAACATGGCCTCTTATGATGAAAAATAACATTTAAACGAAAAGATGAAAACTAAAAAGCTGTTAAGATTAAACTCCATTGCATACAAATATTCTTTCTATTATTGACTATGAAAAATTAATAAGTTGACAAAGATTACGCAATAAGTGGAATGAAACCTTAATAAGCTGTTCAAATCGCAAATTGAACAATTACACAATTCATTGCTGCCTAACTAAGGAAGGTATTGAACAATAACACAATTACACATAAATATATCAACTAATAAAATATTTATCATCAATTTAGGTATTCACAGCAAAAAAACTTACAAGAAAATTGATTACCGATCCTTAAACGCCGAACAATTGAGAAAGTAAATTAACTGATTATAAAAACTGTTATTAGCTGCTCATCGACGCATAAGCTTTTGCCATGTGTGAGTTTTCATAAAGATTTTTTCCGGAAGATGGTTTGTAGAGAACACGTGTTTAGTGAAGGAGATTGAAATGATTTTGTTCAGCACTAACATACTCATTAAACAACTAGGGCTAAGTATGCTGGATTATCCAATGGCCAAAAGTATAGCCCAGCGCCTACCGACACTATTTTGTCGTGATGCATGATGCGTTTTAGTATATTGATCAATTTAAATTAGAATGGTACCCGCGTAAAACAACGATTTCTGGAGCATTAAAAATAAAAAAACTAAAAATTAATAAAATATATATTAAAATAGATGTTGAATTAAAAAGCACAAAAATTTTTAGAAAATATGAGGTGAAAAAAAAATCATAAAAAAATAAATAGATAAAACATATTTTTATTTAAAAATAAAAGTGATTTTTTAATTAAGAAGTAACACATATCACTTTAAGATGTGTTTCCCTAAAATGAGATAGATGGACAAGATTGCACATAACAAAAGGTTATTAGATGGGCGTGTTTTTTGTTAAAAGAGATATTTCCATAAATTTATAAAAAGAAAGGGAAAAGTTTGAATCCAGACTTTCTAAATATAGAAGGTCCTAAATGCTTTATAGTGTAGACTGTCTCCAACGTTTTGTAATAAGAAGGTACCTTGGCATATTTACTAATCTGGTTTACTTATGGGTTTTTTTAAAGGTTATAATATTATTGGAAAAGGTTTCAAGAAGAAGCCAAAAGAATACAAAAAATAACAAAGAAAGTTAGAAGCAAAAGCAAAACTAAGACAACAGGATCCAAGAACCAAAACCAAAACCAAAAGAATCAGATAAAAAAACAACTCCAATCAGACACACAAACAACCAAACAAGTCAAAAGGGGCGAGCTATCCACACAAATCCCAATTTAGCAGGTCTAGAAGAAGCTCGAGTAGAGATCCATATCTTTCGGATATCCCTGAAGTGGAAGGAAAGATGGTCCCTCTATGTTTGATAGTCATCGACACGATCCTGTTAAGCATTAATGATTTTATTCCTCCATTTCCATATTGCCTAAAAAGTGCTTTGGAACACCCCATGCATGGCCTTATTAGACAACGAACAGCCGTTGGGAGCCAACGTAACCAAAGTGTCCTTGATATCAAACGAGGGTAAAATACATGGAGGAGGTAAGTGCCACCAACTCCAGACTTTTTTCCATATAGGTAACATACACGGGCAGTTAATAAGACAGTGATCTATGTCTTTCTCCTCATTATTCAAAAAAGGGCATAACGTGTTCGCACGCGGGAATACCACGAGAGAAAGATTTATACTAGTAGTGAGAAGCCTATTTTAAAGAGCCTCTCCAAACACATATGTTGACCTTTCGGGGAATCCACGAGTTCTATTTATGATACTGTGCGAGCAAAAGGGATTGAATGATGTTTGAAAGAATACTAACCTTATAGATACCAGAAGCATATTTGGACCAAGACCATCTATCGGTAGATGCCCAGGATAGAGAGAGGTTTCCAATCATAGAAACTAAGTCTATAACGCCGTCATTAGCCCTCCCTCGAGGTGGGCGTCTTCAGTGCCAGTTTTTCCCTCACAGCCATCGACTAAGTGCCATTGATCAACAAGCTTACAATCTTGGGAGGAGTCTAGAGCGTATAACCTAGGAAATAAATCTATTAACCTAGACACATTCTCACACCAGGGTCTTTCCAAAATGACACATTAGCTCCATCTAAAACTTTTATATGAAGGTGACCGGCTTGAAAGAGGGATTACCTGATCACCATATCTTTTCACTCACCGCCTTTAAAAAATGTCACACAACACACCAAATGCCATTTGGCCTAGGCAAACCTACTGAAGACTCGAAGCCACCAGAATCCCCATAAAACCCCTTAATCACTATTCGCCAAAGAGCTTCCTTCTCTGTGAGGAAGCGCCATTTCTATTTTCCAAGAAGACCAAGATTCTTAACGAGAAGGATACCAACTCCCAAGCCACCCATGTTAGACTTTAAAAGGATACTATTCCATTTGACCCAAGAAATACCCCGTTGAGACTCTTTGAAGCCCCAAAAGAATCGACATCTAATAGACTCAAGAAGATTGATAACCTTTTTAGGAGCTTTGAATAAGGAAAGTAGTAAACGGGAGACTACCAAGAATAGATTTCACAACGAGCGTAAGCCTTCCCCACCAATTGAGAAGAGCCCTAGCTCTCCTCAAATGCGGTAAAGCCGTTCCACAAAAAATGATTTATCACATCATTCCATTCTATCCAACCCTCATCTTTTTACCAACCAGAAGACCAGGGTACGCGAAAGGGAGGGAGTCATGAATACATCCCAACGAAGATGCAACCTCCTGAACCTCGATGTTTGGATTGCCAATTCTCAAAAAAAAATACAGAAAATCCAAACACTTACATAAATTGACTTTAAGCCCCGAAGCTTTCTCAAAGCAATTTAGGATAAGAATGAGGTTTTTAGCGTTTAGACACGACCATTTACCAATAAAAAGAGCATCATCCGCGTACTAAAGTAGAGAAAGATTTGCACCCTCATTCGAAAGAGAAATACCTTTAAAGACGCCCTTACTACATGCTTCTAAAACAACCATTTAGAGAGCTTCGGCAATAATACGGAAAAGAAAAAGGGAAAGAGGATCTCCTTGCCGAAGACCTCTTTCCATTTTAAATTCCTTAGATGGTGACCCATTGACCATGACAGAGATAAAAGCCGAGGAGAGGCAAGCATCGATCTATTTTTGCCACTTTTCCCGAACCCTATTTTCCTCATAATGTCATGAAGAAAGTTCCAATTAACGCTATCAAAATTCATCTCGAAATCGACCTTGAAATCATGAGATTAAGGTCTTCAATATTTGCCATACGAATGATTTCATTTGCCACTAAACATCCGTCTAAAATCTGCCTTCCTTCTATGAATGCCGTTTGATTCGGGCCAATTATTAAAGGAATTACCTTAGCTAATATCGAGGCAAGAATCTTGGAGATAACTTTATAAACACAACCTATTAAACTGATCGGCTGATAATTAGAGAATCCCAGGGGGTCGGCTTTTTTAAGAATTAACACGATGAACGATGGGTTACATCCGCTAGCAAACTTTCCAGTGGCTTCAAAATACTTGACACAATTAAAAAAATCATATTTGATAATCTCCCAATAAGATTTGATGAACTTAAATTCAAAGTCGTCCGACCCTAGGGCCTTTGAACCATCCCAATCCCAAACAGCCGATTTGATCTCATCCATGGATATATCGGCTTCTAGAAAATTCGCATCAACAACAGACAACCTTCGAAATAAAGAACTGCTGAAAGTAGGGCGACACTGTTACCGTACTTAGTACATCTTGAAAAAAGTGTCCAGGCAACTGCTTGTTTTATCAAGTCGGAGATTCCACACCAAATTTCATCGAAATGAAGTCCTTTGATGTTGAAGTTAGCATACTTATATTTAATAATAGAGTAGAAGAAACGAGTGTTTTCGTCCCCCCTCCATCGCCCACTTCAACCGACTCTTTTGCTTTAGATCATCCCTATGCATTTGATCTAAATGATTTAAATCCAAACAAACCATTCTATCTATTTTTCAATATCTGTGGAATTGATTTGTCCTGCTTCTGCTTTGATGTCCTACGCCACCAGAGAGCGCAAAAGGTCCTCATTTACCTGCTACTTATCCATACTCGATCTACGTACAATGTTTTTAATAGCCAATCTTAAACTCTTGACTTTGTTCTTTAACATAAGATCTGGAGTCACATACGGGAAGTTAAAGGCCCAGGCGTTAGAAACAAACTCGAGAAAACCATCATCTCCAATCCACATATCAAAGACTTTGAAAGATTTAGGGCCAAAGTTTGGTTGCCCAACTTTTAACAGAATGGGGGAGTGGTCAGAGATAGTCCGACAAAGAACAGAGACATAAGCGTCGTTCTAAATATTAAAGAAGTTATGAGAAACCATGAATCTATCCAATTTGCTGACGTTATTACCATCCTTGCTAAACCGTGTGAAACGTCTACCGCCTAGAGGGAAATTAAATAAACCAGCTGAGAGATAAAATCATTAAAAGCATTAGCCTCACTTTCATCGAAATAGGAGCCTAATCTCTCGTCATGATTTCTCACAACATTAAAGTCTCCATAAATCATGACGAAGATTAGGCTCCTAGTTCGATGAGGTGAGGCTAATGCTTTTAATGATTTTTATTCTCACGGCCTGGTATAATTAATATCCTCTAGGCGTAAGACGTTCACACTGTTTTAGGAAGGATGGTAATAACGTCTGCCAATTGGATAGATTCATGGTTTCTCATAACTTCTTTAATATTTAGAACGACGCTTATGTCTCTGTTCTTTGTCGGACATCTCTGACCACTCCCCCATTCTGTTAAAAGTTGGGCAACCAAACTTTGGCCCTAAATCTTTCAAAGTCTTTGATATGTGGATTGGAGATGATGGTTTTCTCGAGTTTGTTTCTAACGCCTGGGCCTTTAACTTCCCGTATGTGACTCCAGATCTTATGTTAAAGAACAAAGTCAAGAGTTTAAGATTGGCTATTAAAACTTGTACGTCAGATCAAATTATGGCTCAGAAGCAGGTAAATGAGGACCTTTTGTGCTCTCTGGTGGCGTAGGACATCAAAGCAGAAGCAGGACAAATCAATTCCACGGATATTGAAAAAATAGAAGAATGGTTGATGGATTTAAATCATTTAGATCAAATGCATAGGGATGATCTAAAGCAAAAGAGTCGGTTGAAGTGGGCGATGGAGGGGGGACGAAAACACTCGTTTCTTCTACTCTATTATTAAATATAAGTATGCTAACTTCAACATCAAAGGACTTCATTTCGATGAAATTTGGTGTGAATCTCCCGACTTGATAAAACAAGCAGTTGCTGGACACTTTTCTTCAAGATTCAAAGAAGGTAACAAGTGTCGCCCTACTTTCAGCAGTTCTTTATTTCAAAGGTTGTCTGTTGTTGATGCGAATTTTCTAGAAGCCGATCTATCCATGGATGAGATCAAATCGGCTGTTTGGGATTGGGGTGGTTCAAAGGCCTTAGGGTCGGACGACTTTGAATTTAAGTTCATCAAATCTTATTGGGAGATTCAAAAATTGATTTTTTTAATTGTTAAGTGTATTTTGAAGCCACTAGGAAAGTTTGCTAGCGGATGTAACCCATCTTCTCTTGTTAATTCGGGATAAAAAAGCGACCCCCTGGGATTCTCTAATTATCAGCCGATCAGTTTAATAGGTTGTGTTTATAAAGTTATCTCCAAGATTCTTGCCTCGATATTAGCTAAGGTAATTCCTTTAATAATTGGCCCGAATCAAACGGCATTCATAGAAGGAAGGCAGATTTTAGACGGATGTTTAGTGGCAAATGAAATCATTCGTATGGCAAATATTGAAGACCTTAATCTCATGATTTCAAGGTCGATTTCGAGATGAATTTTGATAGCGTTAAATGAAACCTTATCTTCACGACATTAATGAGCACAAGGGGTTCGGGAAAAGTGGCAAAAAATAGATCGATCTATGGCCTCTCCTCGCTTATATCTTCAGCATGGTCCAATGGGTCCACCACTAAAAGGAAAAAAAATTTTTATATAAAAATGGAAAGAGTCTTCGGCAAGAATCCGCTTTCCCCTTTTTCTTTCACGTAATATTGCCGAACACTCTAAAGGTTGTTTAGAAGCATGTAGTAAGGGCGTCTTTAAAGGTATTTCTCTTTCGAATGAGGGTGCAAATCTTTCTCTACTTTAGTACGCGGATGATGCTCTTTTTATTGGTAAATGGTCGTGTCTAAACGCTAAAAACCTCATTCTTATCCTAAATTGCTTTGAGAAAGCTTCGGGGCTTAAAGCAATTATTAAAGAGAAAGACTTTTCAGAATTGGCATTCCAAACATCGAGGTTCAGGAGGTTGCATCTTTGTTGGGATGTATTCATGACCCCCTCCCTTTCGCGTACCCTGGTCTTCTGGTTGGTAAAAAGATGAGGTTTTGTGATAGATGGAATGAGGTGATAAATCATTTTAGAGAAAGGCTTTCCACTTTGAAAGATAAGGCTCTCTTAATTGGTGGGAGGCTTACGCTCGTGAAATCAATTCTTGGTAGTCTCCCGATTTACTACCTTTCCTTATTCAAAGCTCCTAAAAAGGTTATCAATCTTCTTAAGTCTATTAGATGTCGATTCTTTTGGGGCTTCAAAGAGTCTCAACGGGGTATTTCTTGGGTCAAATGGAATAGTATCCTTTTAAAGTCTAACATGGGTGGCTTGGGAGTTGGTATCCTTCTCGCTAAGAATCTTGGTCTTCTTGGAAAATGGAAATGGGCATCCGTTACATAGCAAGGAAGCCTCTTGGCGAATATTTATTAAGGGATTTATGGGATTCTGTGGCTTACGAGTCTTTAGTAGGTTTGCCTAGGCCAAATGGCATTTGGTGTGACATTTTAAAGGCGGTGAAAGATATGGAGATCATTAATCCCTCTTTCAAACGGTCCTTCCATATAAAAGTTTTAGATGGAGCTAATGTGTCATTTTGGAAAGACCCTGGTGTGAGAATGGGTCTAGGTTAATGGATTTATTTCCTAGGTTATACGCTCTAGACTCCTCCCAAGATTGTAAGCTTGTTGATCGATGGCACTTAGTCGATGGCTGTGAGGGCAGAAACTGGCACTGAAGACACCCACCTCAAGGGAGGACTAATGACGGTGTTATAGACTTAGTTTCTATGATTGGAAACCTCTCTCTATCCTGGGCATCTACCGATAGATGGTCTTGGTCAAATAAGCTTCTGGCAATCTAAAAGGTTAGTATTCTTTTAAACATCATTCAATCCCTTTTGCTCGCACAGTGCAGTCTTGGCATTCATCATAAATGGAACTCGTGGATTCCCCAAAAGGTCAACATATGTGTTTGTAGAGGCTCTTTAAATAGGCTTCCTACTCGTACTAATCTTTCCTCTTGTGGTATTCATGCGGCGAACACTTTATGCCCTTTTTGCAATAATGAGGAGGAAGACATAGATCACTGTCTTATTAACTGCCCGTGTGTGTTACCTATATGGAAAAAAGTCTGGAGTTGGTGGCACTTACCTCCTCCATGTATTTTACCCTCGTTTGATATCAAGGACACTTTGGTTACGTTGGCTCCCAACGGCTGTTCGTTGTCTAATAAGGCCATGCATGGGGTATTCCAAAGCACTTTTTGGGCAATATGGAAATGGAGGAATAAAATCATTAATGCTTAACAAGATCGTGTCGATGACATCAAACAAGAGGACATCTTTCCTTCCATTCAGAGGATATCCAAGATATGGATCTCTGCTCGTGCTTCTTCTAGACCTGCTAATTGGAATCGTTGGATAGCTCGCCCTTTCGACTTGTTTGGTGCTATGTAGTCTGATTGGAGTAGTCTGATTCTTTTGGTTTTGGTTTTGGTTTTGGTTTTGGTACTTGGATCCTATTGTCTTAGTTTTGCTTTTGCTTCTAACTTTCTTTGTTATTTTTTGTATTCTTTTGGCTTCTTCTTGAAACCTTTTCTAATAAAATTCTAGCCTTTAAAAAAACACCATAAGTAAACCAGATTAGTAAATATGCCAAGGTACCTTCTTATTACAAAACGTTGGAGACAATCTACACTATAAAGCATTTAGGACCTTCTATATTTAGAAAGTTTGAATTCAGACTTTTCCCTTTCTTTTTATAAATTTATGGAAATATCTCTTTTAACAAAAAACACGCCCATCTAATAACCTTTTGTTATATGCAATCTTGTCCATCTATCTCATTTTAGAGAAACACATCTTAAAGTGATATGTGTTACTTCTTAATTAAAAAATCACTTTTATTTTTAAATAAAAATATGTTTTATCTATTTATTTTTTTATGATTTGATTTCACCATATTTTCTAAAATTTTGTGCTTTTTAATTCAACATCTATTTTAATATATTTTTTATTAATTTTTAGTTTTTTTATTTTTAATGCACCAGAAATCGTTGTTTTACGCGGGTACCATTCTAATTTAAATTGATCAATATACTAAAACGCATCATGCATCACGACAAAATAGTGTCGGTAGGCGCTGGGCTAACTTTGGCCCATTGTATAATCCAGCATCTTAGCCCAAGATGTTTAATGAGTATGTAGTGCTGAACAAAAACCATCATCTCCTTCACTAAACACGTGTCTCTACAAACCATCTTCCAGAAAAATCTTTATGAAACTCACACATGGCAAAAGATTATGCGATCGATGAGCAGCAATAACAGTTCTTTATAACAATAATATCACTTCATCATCTTCGGGAGTTTAAGGATCGGTAATCAATTTTCTTGTGTATGTATGAGTTTTTTTGCTGATGAAACCTAAAATTGAGAATAATATTTATTAGTTGATATAATTTATGTGTAATTGTGTTATTGATCAATACCTCTCCTTAGTTTAGGCAGCAATGAATTGTGTAGATGTCAATTTGCGATTGAACAGCTCATTAAGGTTTCATTCCAACTTATTGAGTAAACTTTTGTCACTATTAATTTTATCCATAGTCCAATAATAGAAAGAATCTTTGTATGCAATGGAGTTTAAATTCTTAACAGCTTTTTAGTTTTCATCATTTCGTTTAAATGTTATTTTTTCATCATAAGAGAGCCATGGTTTGTTGTCCATAAGTGTTTTAGTGGCAATGGTTAATGGTCTGCTTGATGTTGCGGTGATGCCCCAAATTAGCTTACGATGTTTTTAATACATTAGTATGAATCAACTAATCATTCTTTGTAAAATCTTTTGTGGTTGTGAGTAAGTGGAGAGATTATTAATTAGTAGCTATTAGTATTTTCAATGAGAGTTAGGGAAAAAGTGGTGTTGGAGTTTAGATAGATCACCATTTACATTAGTATGTATTCGATTATATGTTGAAATTTTAATACTTTTGGCATCACCAGTTACATCTTATAAATGTAACTTTGTTCTTCTTTTCTCAGGTTAACGATTTACCATAGGAGTGTTTGGAATTTTGCTAAAAAATGTAATGTTTGTATTAATTTTAATACAGAACGTAATCATCTTTTACGAGTAAAAATTGAGCCTAAAAAAGAGAAAGGAAATACTCTTTCGTTTTATAGGTATTTGTGTTTTCAGATAGTTTTGAGTACATGGTGATGTTTTGCGATATAGGGTGGGTAACCGCTGTTAAAGAAGTTGTAATGCCTCCACAATACTTTTCTTTTTGACGATCTTATAAATTCTTTTGGTGATAATGAGAATAGCAATGATGTCATCAAGGCTGTCTCTAAGGTATGGTTATAAATATTAGAATGTTTATTTTTGTTAGTTGTTATTATTGCACAAATGGTTGATTATTCGAGTATGAAATGTGTGATAGGTGATAGGTGTCGCTCAAATTTGTTTACCTGGCCGCTGGAGCTGGTGTGGCTGCTTTTCTTCGTAGGTACTCATGTTGCTGCGCTAATAATCTTATTGTTCTGTGTTCAGGTGTCACACCCCGAAAATTTCAGGTCAATATTTTAAACTTTTTCGATAATTATTTTTGACTTTTATACGTTATGTTTGAATCTGGCAGTTTACCGGGAAGTTAACTCGCGTAAATCTAAAAAACGTCATCAGACGCGTTCTGACTTCGGATTTTGATTAGTTTAGATATTATATGAGTCATTTTATCTTTTCTAAGAGTTTCGTAGTTTACGATCACTCCCGGTATTTATTTTTACGTCTTAACGTTTAAATTGTATTTTTCGCGTTTTTGACCTAACAGAACCCTGGAAACTCAAAATCTTTACGTGTAAACTTTAGTTATCATCCATATCATGTTCTTAAGTCAAAAATTTTGTTCACCCTCTTCTCTTGTTATATTGTAGACGCCTAAACCCAAACTAAATGCACCATAACTCTTGAAATTAAATATAAGAGCATCTTTTGAAAATCCCATGCATGTGGTATCATGAAAGTGACACATGAGAGGGTCTTTGTCATGCACATTTTCTCAAGTTAGACAAGATCATGTGACTCTTACACATTTTGACTTCATTTGACCTTATTTGACTAAGCTTAAGCATCTAATATGAACCATGATCCAAAAATTTGAACCCTATGGTCCTTGTGGTTGGGGTTCGACCGAGCAAAGGTGTACACACACCTTTGGTGTGTGTTGGCCACTAGTTACAATAAACCATGAAACCCTAGACCCCCTCTTGTCTTATAAATACTAAGCATTTCATACTTTAGGGTTTCATTCTTTCACATAGTCTCCAAAAATTTATCTCTTCCCTTCCTTTTTCTCCCTAGCTCACGTCAAACATACACCCTATCTAGGGTTTTCATATCTTTGATTTCTTGCATAATCCAAGCATACAAGGTTTATTTCTAAGAACATCTAAGGTGTTTTGAAGTATTGATTCTTTGATTTAAGGGTTTTCTTCAAGATCTAAGTTAGGGTTTCAAGATTTGTTGTTGGGTTTTATAGACCTATTATTTTGGGGTATAGATCTTGTTATTTCGTCTACTTGTTCTTCATTCTTGTAAGTGTCTTGAATCTTTCTTTGTGGTTTACTTATGTTCTCTTATATGTTCAAGATCCATACATTCATATGTTGTGTTTTAATTTTCAAAAGATTATAAAACAAGATTTGATAAATAATTATGTTACCTTGTTTTCACTAGTTAAATATTATGTATTTTGGTTGAGATGAGAGTATGCAACAATAGAAATGATGAGATAATGTTTTAGATTTATGTTGTGGCATGTTGTGATTAGTTGTGAATGGAGAATTACGGCCTAGATAGACACTATTGTAGATTTGGGTAGATTTTGGTTACGTTTTTGACAAAAAGTGCTTGTTGTCCCGAATTTGTTTTGGGGTTTTGGTCAACCTAAAAATGTTTTCATTAGGCGTACAAGTAGTTTTTGGAGAGCTCGTTTCGAATAGATAGTTTTTCATATATCGCACATTAAAATTGGATTTAAAACGGCCAAGTTATAGCCAAATGAAACTTGAAACATTTTTCCGACAAACCAAAAAAAAAAAATGAATAGTAGCTAATGTGAATATAAAAAGATTATCGGACACTTTCGGACATTTTTTAGACTTTTTAAACACTAGCAAAACATATAGTAACACATATCTATTGATTAGTATCATTTAACGTACCCGGTTAGCATATTTGGGAAAAGCGATAAAGTTACTAAAAATAGTAGTTTGGTAAGAATTAGACGTAACAGACTTAGAAACCCTTTAAAAAATAATGGCTCGTTAGTGCGTTTTGAAAATATGGAAACCTAATAAATATAGGGGACGGTATTAACCTTTTGAAACTAAAAACTTTCCTAAAATTGAAACTTTCTAAAAATAGTAATTTTTGGTTAAACGTCGAAACTTAACAAAAAACTATATGATTTTATTTCGTCATGATTTGATAATCAAACTAAAGCAAACACACATGGATGTCTTTTAGTGATGAACATATTGTGCAATTCTTGGCATACTTTCCGTGTTTCTGAGACGCGTTATTATTCTAGGTCGCGACTATATTTCTATATCATCTTTTACTTGTGTGATTATCATTTGCTCATTTTTGCTAGGGTGAGTTCATAGCCCCATGTTTTACTACTTTTACTTTACTATTTTAGGGTGAGAAACATTGTTTGTTTTTAAACTATGGACACAGTTACTTAACGTTTCCTTTTCCTGATTACGTGTTGTCTAAGTAGCGAATAGACCACTAATGCCCGAATTATCATGAACCGTCAATTGCTTAACCGACCATACTAGTTAAGTAAGCGCGAATGTTGTAAATAGATCAGATTGGTAACTAATTAACCCTATCCGTGTAAGTAGCGCTTACTAGTTTCTGAAGGTCCGAACAAACGATATATACCATGTCGGAAATGTCAATAGGTGATCCTGTTCAATACCTTGAGTGCGAGGAATACTATTTGCATATAAAATGTTTTCCCTTTTAAATTGAGACTCGGTGTCATGAAACGTAAAAGCTTTATAAAGTGAAGTTGTATCTGTATTAACAGTCACAACGTACGGTGAATTTGGTCCACTTTAATATTAAATCAAACCTATGAATTTCGACTCAACTACTATGTTGACAGTTTTAGCATGTTTTTTCTTAGGTGCTTACCTATGAGATGTATTTGCCTTGCGTAGGTGTTTTGCCATGCCTTGGGCGATTTTCAGACTTATTAATATCTAGTTAACAGCGATTGTCAAACTTAAAACCTATTTATTTCGCTTTCCCCCGCATATTAACTTATAGGTCTATCTAAAACTTTTAACTAATTTAAAAAAAAAAAAAAAAAAAAAAAAAAAAAAATATTAATGCAACGATGTTGGATTTTAAACGTACCCTTAGAGGTCGTTCTTTGTATCTTGTGTGATGTGTATTATGACGTCACGCCCTCGGATACGTATTTCTGACCAGGCCCCGTTTGGGGGTGTGATAGATAGGTACCAGAGCCAAGGTTATAGAGAACCAGGTAGTATATCTAGGTCTGGGCTATAACCAGTATGTGATCCTATGTGCTTTTACCCGCTTACATATATATCTTATAATAATAGCGTTTAATATATACATATATATATATATATATATATATATATATATATATATATATATATATATATATATATATATATATATATATATATATAAGTACTGATTATATATCATATTGCCATAATTACTTTATTCACCATTTTGCCATATCATATTTTTGCATCATGCTTATCTTCTTGACTTTGCTTGCACGTTGCATGGTTTCATATAAAGAGATTTATATAAACTTGTGCTTGTGCAGGTCATGGCTGCTCCTATTATTTCTATTTCTTCTGAGTTAAAACGTGGCTCTCATGACCCCACCGAGTGATTCTCTTTGTGTTAATCCTTCGATATCCCTGAGTGTTCTATTGTTCCGCTGGCCCTAATTAGTTACACCGGAGGTGGGAGCTGTTCCAGTCATCTCACCTACCGGGGTACTTGATTTAGTGGATTATTCATCTTCTTCTGATTCTGATCCATCAGAGGATTCTTTACCTCCCGTACCAGATTTGCCATTGGTTTCACCCTTCTTATGTTCTGATGACTCAGAGGCGGACAGTGAGTCCGAGCCTGCTGAGCAGAGACCTGTATCGTCATCTCATGATACTCTTACACCATCATCTGAGTTTCCACTTGCACTTGTTGTTGCCCCACCCGGGATTCATCGACGGCCAGCGATTCTTGTCCGACCCGGTGAGGCTATTCCATTCGGTCGACTTTATCGCACCCACCTCAATGGGCCGCGTAAGTTGTTGACTGTGAGGAAGAAAGTTGGACCCATTCCTGCTCGTAGACTTGCATGGAGACGTGTATCTCATCATTCATTGAATCGTCATTCTTCACCAGACTCATCTTCTTCTAGTTCACCTTCATATCATTCTTTATCTGGACATACACCACCAGACACCACCGATGCTAATTCATCTACACCACCGTCATCGATTACTTGCTAGGACTCCACGACATAGTAAGGCTTTTAGACGTTGGAGGTTTGCACCATTGTCTACCCCTTACCCACCGACTACATCAGAGTCATCCTTCGGTTCATTTTCTGAGAGGTCATTAGATTCATCTTTACCTTTTGATATGCCATCTCGCAAGAGATGTAGTTCCTCTACTGCTTCGGTATCATCACCTACTTATGATTCGAGGTCGATAGCCCCTACTCATGCTGATCTTTTACCACCTCGCAAGAGGTTTAGAGATTTATACTCACCAGAGGGTAACAAAGAGGCGTATATAGAGGTGGATACTGCTGATGCAAAGGCTGTTGCAGATGTAGGTATTAGTGAAGGAGTTGTAGCTTACCCTGAGGATGGTATAGGTATGGGATTTGAGATTGTTGCTAGTGACATTAGGGAGGATGATGAGGAGTTTGAGGCGGAGGCTAGTGCGGCAGACACGAGAGAGATTGATGTAGATCCATTAGTTGTTGGCGATAGTTTTGAGTCTTCTAGAGGAGGTATTCCTGATCTTGAGGATACTATTTATGATATAGTTCACTACATGTTAGAGATTAAAAATATTTATAGGATTACTGAGATTGAGACCACTCAGAGACAGTTGGAGGCTAGTCAGTTAGTGGCTAGTGAAGAGAGAGCTAGTTTGGTTGAGAGGATGTGTATTTTAAGAATGAGGAGTACCTAAAGGGCGAGCCATGATGATTATAGAGAGAGATGTGATTGAACAGTAATTCGTTAGGCACATTGTGACTTTCACAGGAGAGTTCTGTCAGGTTTCGTAAGGATCGTGATGAGACCGAGGAGACTTAGGAGGTTTGGAGTTGTATGTTGATAAGACATTTGGTTTTGCATATACAAGTAGTACCATGATCATGTAGGACATTAGACTGATGGTTAGGTCTAGATGTTGGCAGTAGAAATAATCATAAATCATGTACCTATTTTGGGTTGGTTGTAACCGAATTATGCTTTTATTCGTGAAATGAAAAGCTTGTTTTGATTCTCTCGCGTATTCATCTATATTGTTATTTACTTGTTCTGGCAAAACATGTTCTATTGTATTTTCCTATATAAACCCTATTTACCATTTAAAATGGCTATATCTCATATCGAATCTCATCGCGCGTTATGTCTTGTGACATAGAACAATGACTATCACTCGCTCCGGTATGACCCCTGAAGCAATCGAAGAACTCATTAACCGACGTGTGGAAGAAGCGTTGGCTGCTCATGAGGTGACCCGTCCCGCCAATGCTCTCGAGGCTAAGAATCCAAGCCAGAACGGCAGTGACGGCGATAATGGAAATGGCGGTAATGGAGATGGTGAGAATGGAAATGGTGGAAATGGAAATCCAAACGAGAATGGTAGAGGTGATAGACCTATTGCTAGAGAATGCACATATAAAGACTTCATGAAGTATCAACCACTCAACTTTAAGGGAACAAAGGAGTTTTCGGTTGATAAGAGTGGTTTTGAGAAGATGAAGACAGTGTCCATAATCAGTAATTTCCAGAGAAATACCAAGTCAAGTATGCTACATGCACATCTATATACGTGTACTACTTGGGTATAACTCAACATAAGAGGACTATTGGGCTGAGGCTCGCATTTGCATGTCCATGGAAGAGAGCTTTCCTAAAGGTAATGGACTGTAGTTACTGCTAAGAAAATGAATTTTATTCAAAAGATGGAATCTGAGCCGTGGAATCTGACCGTGAAGAACAATGATTTGGATGCTTATACTCAGAGATTTCAAGAGTTGACTATGATGTGCACCAAGATGGTCCCTAGGAGGAGGATCAGGTTGAGAAATTCATTGGAGGACTCCCTGATAACATCCAAGGGAATGTAATATCGTTGCTGAACTACAAGGAAGCAAGATGTTGTTCGAATTGCTAACAACTTAATGGACCAAAAGTTGAAGAGATATGCTGTGAAAAATGATGAGAACAAAAGGATATTGGAGGTCAATCAGAGAGACAACCGTGGACAGCAGCCACCATTCAAAAGGCCAAATGTAGGAGGTCAAAATGTGGAAACAGCTTATACGGCTGGCAACAATGAGAGAAAACCATACAATGAACCGTTGCCTCTCTGTAACAAGTGTAAGCTTCACCATGAAGGGCCTTGCACTATGAGATGTAGGAAGTGCAACAAGGTTGGACATTTGACCCGGGATTGTAAGGTCACAAATCTCGCTACTTCTACTTAGAGAGGTCAAATAGTGAATCAGAGAGTTTTTACTTGTTTCGAGTGTGGAAGGCAAGGACACTACAGGAGTGATTGCCCAAAGCTGAAAGATCAAAACCGTGGAAATAAGGCTGGAAACAAGAATGAAGTTGGTGAAGCAAGAGGAAAAGCATATGTGCTGGGTGGAGGAGAAGCTAACCCTAATTCCAATGTCGTCAATGGTATGTTTCTTCTCAATAACCATTATGTTTCTATGATATTTGATTCGGGTGCCGATAGAAGTTTCATGTCGACTACTTTTAGTACCTTGCTTGATATAACCCCGATACTTTAAACGTTAGCTATGCGGTCGAATTAACCGACGGGAGAATTTCTGAGACTAATACCATACTTAGAGGTTGTATGTTAGGGTTATGAGGCCACCCATTCAATATTGACCTAATGCCAGTAGAACTTGGTAGCTTTGACGTCATCATTGGCATGGATTGGTTAGCAAACCATCATGCGGTGATCGTTTGTGATGAGAAGATTGTACGAATTCCCTTTGGAGATGAAGTTTTGATAGTTCAAGGTGATAGATACGGCAAAGGAAAGAAGTCAAAGTTGAGCATTATATCGTGCACTAAAACTCAGAAATATATCGAGAGAGGTTGCCTAATTTTTCGGGCACAAGTGACAAAGCAAGGAAATCAAGAACGAGTCAGGAGGAAAAGCGACTTTGAGAACGTGCCGACTGTACAGACATTCAAGGTATTTCCATAAGACTTGCCTGGATTTCCGCCTTAAGCGACAATTGAATTCCAAATCAACTGGACCCTGGTGCTGCAACGTGTGTCACTGCGCCCCATATAGATTGCGCACCGACGGAACTGCAAGAATTATCTACTCAGCTACAAGAACTTTTTGACAAGGGATTTGTAAGACTGAGTTCCTCACCCTGGGGAGCCCCGGTCTTGTTCGTCAAAAAGAAAGATGAATCTTTTCGGATGTGTATCGATTATCGTGAGTTGAACAAGCCCACTGTGAAGAACCGATATCCACTTTCGAGAATCGACGACCTATTTGATCAGTTGCAAGGATCAAGAGTCTACTCTAAGATCGACCTAAGATCTGGTTATCACCAACTCAGAGTTTGAGAGGAAGACATTTCAAAGACAGCGTTTAGGACACGCTACGGTCTCACATGATATTCAAGTGATGTTGTTTAGACTGACAACGCCACCGGCGGTATTCATAAACTGATTAAAAAAATGATGAATCGGGTGTGCAAGCCATATCTGGATAAATTTGTAATCGTTTTTATTGATGACATCTTGATCTACTCCAAGAGCAAGGAAGATCATACAGAACATCTTAAGTTAATTTTAGAGTTGCTTAAGAAAGAAGAATTGTACGCCAAGTTTTCAAAGTGTGAATTTCGGTTGTCGAATGTATAATTTCTTGGTCATATGATTGATAGTGAAGGCATTCACGTGGACCCAGCTAAGATAGAGTCAATCAAAGATTGGGCATCACCCAAGACTCCGATAGAGATTCGTTAATTTCTAGGTCTTGCTGGCTATTATCGAAGATTTATCAAAGGTTTCTCAAAAATTGCCAAGCCTATGATGAAGCTGACTCAAAAGAACGTGAGGTTTGATTGGAGTGAAAAGGCAGAAGCT